>JAQIBA010000064.1:365901-636874 GCA_028293925.1 Brueelia nebulosa | reverse complement strand
CTCTTAATCGAATACTTTGAATACTTTTCCCACTGTACTCAAAGTCAACCCTTTAACAGCAGAAAGGAATTCATAACATTATCTAAACATAAACAGGTTTTCTATTAGAAATGAGACAACGCAAATAATTCTTTGGAAATCGGTTCAGTGGTTCTTTAGATCTTAGGTAACAAAAACAGTAACACAATTCCTTAATATATACTTACATTACATTTCACCGATCGAACGACTCAGATAAATTAGTGTTACATATGATTATTATGAGGTTAATTTAATTGAAAATAAAGAAGAACACCGCATAGGAATAAAATGATAAATAAAAAAGGTTTGAGGCACGATTCAGGAACGTGCAGGAGCCCCTCCCGCTCTTCTGAAGTTTCAATAACCTGTGCCACCCATTTCATCTCGAGCACCGTCTCCTCATTATGTCATTTTCTCTTCTGATTAAACACTACGCATTTTCATAATTAATTATTAATTTCGTGGTTTATTTGAAATGTTAATAAAACACCCACAAGTAAGTTAACCCCGGACTCTTGTAATTGTAATTAAACTCGTTCGTGTCATCAGAACAATCCTAATTTATGAGGCAGTTAATTAAAAAATGAAAAAATGAAAAAATGAAGGTATTGTCGCCGTCCCACAGAAATGAAATGTCAGAGTCACGGCCGCATAAGTGGCACCACCCTCGCTCGGGGCCCATTCCGGCACTGGAAGGGTCAGGGCCTTCGGCCAATGCCCCATAATTCCCATGTAAAACTTTAACTGGAAAAGCTCTAAAAAATAGAAGGTCAATATGAACTCGAATCAGGGACAAAATGGCCGACAATGTCACTCACAATTTTTCCTCTCCTATGTCTTTATGGTTTTGCATATTTATTTTTTCTTGTGTTATTTTCTCTACTCAATCAATGAGTAGAACAGCATTTTTATTGTCTTTGTCAACTTTTCCCTTTTCTAATTCCAACTTTTCCTTTTTCTTCCGCATTTACGCCCATATTTATTTACCTAATTTTTATTATAATTTCCTCCATTGCTTTGTTACACTAATTACACTAATGTCTCTTGAAAATAGTTTCAGCAGTAACCTTATACAAGTAATAGTATTAAGACTGAGATAAATGCAAAACGGTGTATAAATTAAGAAATATAAAACTCAGTATAAAGTAAGAGATATAAAAAGCGGAGTTTGTAAAAGAGATTAACCGAAGAAAGAGTCCACCCGCATAATGACATTCGTTGGGGATTATTCGACACCCCGAAGGTAACCTCGCAACCGAAAACTACCCCAATCTTTTAGAAAATCCCTTTTTCTCACAAAAGGCGGATTATAAAACGAAATGAAAATGAATAAAATAAAAAGTAAAAGAAATAAAAAACCAAATTTGGCAAATTCTCTTGTTGTCCTCGACATTTTTCCAATATTTATGTGTCACCCTTTCGCCCCGTAAATTAACAGACTGTAAATATCGATTCCAGTTTTGAAAAAAAGGGCAAATGATTGACAACTACCCTTCGAGTTGTTCATTTCCCGCGCTTTCAACTGCCTAAGAATTGCGTCTTTTTGTGTGCAATCCTTTGATTCAACTTTTCGTCTTTTCCCGTCTTTTCCCACCTCTTCAACGAGTTTTCGCAACGGTTTTTGGAACGAATCGGAGAATCGGCACAAAACCACACATGATTTTGAAGAGTCTCCATCCCTTGGGAATGAATTTAAAACTCTCCATAACCCCTCGTCCAAATTGAGGTTGTGCAATGGCGATGGCGAAAGTGTCCTTGGCCTTGCGAAAAGAATACACGGGCAATCGTGTACCGTTATTTTCTGTCTTTGAAGGAACAGTCGCCGTAGACAAGGGAGAAATTGGAGGGGTAATAAATAAATAAAAAAACGAAAAGTGAGCAGAAAGACTTTCGACAATTTCCATTGTCTGTTTTTATTGCGTTTTTGAAATTGTGCAAAGTTATTCTCAGTCGAAATTTACACAAAAACTCGATTTCAATATATTTTAATTTAACGGTATTTTTTTCAAGGTCGGGGCTGAGATTCTTTTTTTGGGGTTGTAAATTTCAGCAGGAGGTGTGAACGGGGTGCGAACAGAACAGAGTTATAATTCATTTCGCATTTTCTTTGCTCCGCGTGAGGTTTAGTCATCCAAAAAGTGATGTGCAAATCGAAGTGACTGCCAAAATTAAAATTAAGTACAAATACTTGTTAAAATTAAGTATTTGGTAATTTTGTTAAATTAAGTATTAAAATAAATTAAAATAATATTAAAATACAAGTACTTGGGACCACACATTGACGACAAATTCAAATTCGATGTACACACTAAAGAGATTTCAAAAAAACTTACAACTGCACTACACTATTTACACAAAAAACTACCCAGCAATATTCGGCAATTGTAGGTGCGATAGTAAGGTATGATATTGATATTTATGATACTACAAACGACTACTCACTTAGTGGATATTGAAAAAGTGCAACACAGAATACTAAAAACTGGACTATACCAGTAACTTCCTGTTTCAAGGCATTGCTGAGTGGACAAAAACACATCAAAAAATACAAAGACAAAAGGTAAACTAAAGGAATGGCTGTACCCCTTCCACAAATAAGATAATACTTGTGCCAATTTTGTGTCATATATTACAAAAAAATACATAAAAACATAAATACAAAACCGAAGAGAGGCAGAAATATGTCTTTTTACTTTAATAAGGACCTGTAGTTAAGTACTAAAACCACTTTAAACGCTTACGTAATTGCAGTATTGGTGTTTTTGTTGATATAGTAAATAAATAAATAAATAAAAATAAAAGTATAAAACTGTAAAATAAAAGTGACTGCAATTCCTGACTCCTGTAAAGATAGAGACAACAACAGCGACATTGGAACACACTGTTCTCTTCACCAAACATTTTCCATAAAAATGAAAATTGGAACTGATGAGTCACTCAACGAAGAACAGAACAAATAATCCAAAGCGGAAGAATATTTCTCTGTTTTGAACAGAAAAAAGATCGTGACAGTTGAACTGCCCTCTGACCCCGCATGCAGACTCGCAAAAAATTATCTGAATACAGTAAAAATTGGTGAGCAAACAAAATTTAATTAAAATTCTGTATGCGGCCCTGGGAACGACACAATTAAAACACTAAAAATTCATCGTGAGGAAACCCAGTTTTTTTTTTCTGCTAAATTGAAAGGCAAAAAAAGTTTTAGCAACAACCCCCGACCGAGTCGTATGAAAACCCACCCTTATTAATAAAAAGGAACAAATAAAAAAACGGTTCTCCTGCATAACAAACGAAAAGATGAGTCAGAGTCGAAATATAAAATTGAAATATATTAATTGGGCTCTTCGAGAGTCCAATAGAGAGAGAGAGAGAGAGAGAGAGAGAGTAAGGAAACCCTCACCCTCATCCCCGAACACCTTCAAGCCATAAAAAAACTGACAAAAAGAGGGAAAAGATGCGTTAAAAGAGGGTTGCTTTGCATACTCCTTAATCTGGGGTAAACAAATCCTCGCATACCTGATTTCTGGGCCAACAAGGTACAAGGTTAGGTTAGATTAGGCTCCGTTCTGTCGGCCATTTTCAACTCCTCATTTGTGGTAAAAGCCGGAAAATTGGAAACTGTGGAAAAATTAAAATTATTTTTAAAAGATAAAAATCTCTGGCGTTTCCTCCCCTAACTTTTTCAGGTCGGGGATGAAATTTCCAACCACCTGCCACTCAGTATTCATAAAAATATTTCTTTATAAATGCATAAATGGTCTGTGAACCCTTTCTCCGTGTGAGGGAGTGAATTGAAAGTTGAAAATGAAGAAAATAAATGTTAATAATGAAGAATTGATGTGAGTAATAAATTAAAATGATTGGGGTGGTGACGGGGGTGGGAGTGGGGAGAGTGGGGGGGGAGGGCTGGCAAAGACTTATGAGAAACGGGCAATTTCCCACCGTAATTCTTAATTAGAGGTTAATGTTTAATACGTCAGTGGAATATGGGAAGAGTCGTTAATTTGTGAGTAATTAAATGATTAGGGATTGGTTTGGAGAGTTTCGAGAGGAGACACCCTTTGTTTTGGGGATCGAATTTTCACACCAAATCATTTCCACAAGAGTTTTCCAAACCTATACTGTATAAGCATATTCACAAATGATCAAAGACGAAATATTATAATAATAATATATTTCATCCCTGTTTCACCCATAAGTATTAGGGTTTTTTTTCAAAAACTTTTTTCAATACAATTCGGATTCAGTACAATAAGATTTTCAAAAATTCAGATACAACAAATTTAAAGAAATAAAAATAACCAAATAAAATTATAGTCCGAATTAGGGGGGCAGAGAAGGCTATCTGCTATCTATAAAATTAAAATAAATTAATAAACAGTGATTATATAATCAATAAATAAACAATAATTACATACTGAATAAGTAAACATTAAGTATATGATAAATAACACTAGATTTAACAATAAATAGACAATCCATAGACAAATTGCATATAAATAAATAAATAAGAACACAAGAATAAACAGAAAGCGATAATTAAAAGACAAGTAGACGAACAATAAATAACAATAGATTTGCAAAATAATGATAAAACCAATAAATCGTCAAATTACACATAAATAAATAGATAAGACTACAAGAATAAAACTAACCATAAATAATAAATAACAATAAAACAATAAATAAATAAACAATAAGTATACTAATAAATAAAAGTAAATTTGCAAATAAACAGACGAAATTACATATAAATAAGTAGATAACACACAGGAATAAACAGAAAAGCAGTAATTAAACAATAAATAAAAATAAAAAGTACATAAAATTAAGATAAGATAAAGTTAAAAATGAATAATGTCCAAAATTAACGGCTCTTCATAAAGAACACCACTTTTTTCATAATTTTTGAGTAATATTATTATCTTATCTCTGATTGAGTTGGGTGAGGGGGTGGGGGTGGGATATGAAGGCTTCTCTGAAATCAAAGACGACATATTATTCTTTGAATTATATACTGTAAATTCACAAACTTCGGAAGAAATCGGTAGCCATAATGAAATAGAATACAAAAATAGCACCGTTCTTTCATATTATATAATTATAAAAAATCATGGTTAATTTTTCACGGTTTGTCAAACCTCCACTGTCATCCAAAAAGCAACCCCCGAATATTGAGAAGGATTATAAAAATCCTTTCCCTATTTTAGGGAAAAAATTAAAAAAGTTCTCATGATGAGCGAATTCCGTCTTTGCGGCAGAAAAAAACGTTCCCATGGAATCGATTTCGGAATTTCCATAAGTTAAAAAAAAACTACCCTCATCGTTTCACTACCCTTATTTTTTAGCCTTGTTCACATTTTTAACAAAAAAAAAGTGAAACCTAATCGAGAATAATAATAATCTGTATATTGTCTAATGTAAGAGTTTTTATTTGGTCAAGGGTTGAGGAGTGGTGACTCGAAGGGAGGAAAATAATTGCTTTTAATCAAACTGAGAAAAAATAAGGGCTGAATTAAGTTACGTAAAAAATAGTTTCCGCCCGTTTGCAGAAGTCTTTTGGGGGAGAACAGTTCCAAAGAATTTCGATATCGATCAATTGTTCCATTTATCGATAAGAGAACTCATTTATTTTTAAAGAATGAGCGCACTCGAGCGCATCCATTGCTGTCTTCACATTGGATAGTTGTTTAACGCGATATACAGTTGTTTTGGACTTGTACAAAGTATTTATCAACTTTATTATGAATTCTTCGGAAGAATACGGGATTTCATTTACTATTGCCGAGTTTACCCTTATACTATACAGTAGGGCCCCGCACAACCAAACATTTTTTGGGCATTTTCGTTTCCAGGAAATTATGGAGGCGCAGTGATTGTTCCTCCATCCTCTTCTGTCCTTTTTTAAACTCTATCAAATTTTCTGTTGTTTCCTCAAGTGACTGTATGAAGAAGTGTGAATGGGACTGCATGAGACTTTACAAAGCTTTAAATAGTGTGTATTCCTCCTCATCTCACCTCCATTTCACCTCCTCATGGTCTACTAACATCATCTCTTGCTCTTTCTCTGTTCATCCCTCAGATAAGGGATAAACATAGGAAACTGCGCTTTGATTTGTGGAATTTTTTGCTGCCATTCATAACGGATTAATCGGTTTAATATAGAAGTACAGTGAATTCCGCTTAATTGGGACAAATCTCAAAGAACGGAAACCAAACCAAGAAGCCAATAGTCAATTTCTATGTTTAATTGGGAAAGTAAATTTAAAATTTTAGTACAGTATAGTCCCGATTACAACAAACACCACCCTCAAAACCAGAAAGGCGGCTTTTTGGGGCGGATATCACTAAAGTCACCCAATTGTTGAATGGGAAAGCGGTTTATCACAGATGCAATTCGGGAATTTTCATATTGACTGATCCTGAAAAGCCTCAGTTCAGTCTTTTCCTATTCAGTTAACAGTGACAATTGTCTGAATTCTCTCACCATACATACACCTCGCACGTGACACAGTGCGTCAAATTATTTTTTGTCAATTGTATTTTTGAAAAAAGTGAAATTCGCTTAATTGGGGCAAAAAGTCCCGATGTGTCCCACTTAAGCGGAATCGACTGTATAAGGGAAATTGTGTTTCGTACAACAAACGCAGGTCAGGAACAAATTACGGGGTCCACACAGATTATTTAGTAAAACGATCATAGAAGAAGAAGAAAGCAAAAAACTTGATATTTTACTTTTCGTTCGTTTATTTACTTTCCAAAAACCAAGAGTTACCACCTTCGCCTCCCCCTCCCCCACATTAAACCACTAACAATGGTCGGCTCATTAAAAATCCAAAAGGAAAAAAGGAAGTTTCTGCGCAAAAAACGCTACATTTGAGGGACGTCTTCCCTGCCAGCTGGGACTATTCAATGAATAGCCCACATCCGATCCCGTTCCGCCCATACTGAGCATACGGCCCAATCCATCTCTCTTCTCGATATGTTAATTTGAATTTTTCAATGAACGGAATAAATTTACTAAAAAAAAAATCAACCCCATATGACTATGCAAAAGTTTGTTTGGCGTTGGGAAATCCTCTCTGTGAGTGCTACCCAAACCCATGGTTCGTCTTCTTACGTTCCCGTTGAAATAAATACAAAAAAAGGCTCATCGTTAATGTGACGTTGGAAAACCTTTCATTGTAAATTTCCAATCCTTTTTGCATTTCGTGCAAATAAAAAAAATCTTTTTTACAATATTTACATGTATGAGTTCGACTGAGAAGGGGTTGCCTTTTTACAAAAACAAGGGTTGTTTTTTCTCCTGTGGCAACACTCAGGGGCGGAGAAACCGTTAAAAAACGCCGGGACGTGCCCGCGATGTTTTTTCCTAATGCTGCTTTCATAGGCTCATTTTAATTCGGAGTGAAGGGGTTGAAGATGATAAAAGCATGGCGGGTGCCTCTTCTGTGGTTTCCCTGAGTTATGGGTGATAAATTAATAATAATTTTAAAAGTGATAAATTTCATTATTTTTTTCTTAGTTTCGGCCAATTTACACTTTTGGCCGTATTTTGATGTTTTTTGGAAGTAAAAAATTATTTTTTATTCATTTATTTGGGGGTTTTAAACTTTGAAAACCGGAGCAGAACGCACCCCCAAAGTATAATATTTTTGAAGCCCGAGGGGAAAAATTCCTTCTGCACCTGCCCCTAAAACTCCTGACCCAAATGTCATCAACTCCCCCTCTTCTCATGCAATAATCGAACTATTACCCTAATCGTTTCCTCATTAATGTGAAAAATTTTTTTCTATAAAAGCCAACGCCAAAGATATGGATCGGATTGTTATAATATATTTAAAAGAAAAAACGGGGAATTAATTACGGTATTCTTATGGAAGGTGTTGAGATATTCGTGAAGATGAGGAAAAGGGAAAGGGTCTGATTCTTCATTAGAAAAAGTAAATTGTCCCGACGTAACTAAAGAGTTATAACCACGAAATGGGTGCTCGTTAGGTTTTTGTGTATTTTATTTTCACTTTATCAATTAATTAGAAAATATATAAATTGCGAAATGAATATCAAAAGTAATGAAACTGAATAATTGCGAATGAATGATTCGGCTAATCTTATTAATGAGAAGAAAATTGACCCGAAAAGAGAGAACGAAGCTATTTTAGTGGGAATGACGTCCTGAATTTCTAATGATGCGGAAGACAACGAAAGTAACTCTGTTATCAATTGCCATTCTGAACTGTGAAAACCCTTTCAGAAGTCAAAACTGAAATGTGATTATGAAAAACCACCCTTAAGTTTTAAATTTTTTAATGATTCCAAAAAATTTGAAAGGGGTAAAATGTGGACATCACAAAACCATTTAAATACTGTCGCAACTCGAATGAATTCACAGTTCAACGATAACCATTCATTTAAAAATGAACCCGAAATTTTGCTTAAAAACCAAGCGAAATAAAGAGCTCACCCTTAAAAAGGGTTATTTGAACCCCTTCGCCCCTTTTATGCATTCACGGGTTAATATTCATAAAAACCAATTGACACACTTATAATTTAAATATTATGATACCGTATAAACCCTCCTTTTTTATGCAAGGATATTCATAATAAACTTGTTGCTACATCCGAGTCGTGTGCCTTGTTTTTTACAACCCTTTAAACACTTGAACCCTTTTTTAACAAACACGTGCGCCTGCGCGTGTGGTTTCATCCTTTTTTCCTTTTTTAATCGTCCGTTAATGACGGCAATGGTTTCGCTGCTCTTACCAATTAGAGAAATATTTTTTTTCTGGGGAGGTTGGGGGGGGGTGAAAATTGAAGAGAAGAAGCCTGAATAGGGGAAGCGAGAGGGGTTCACACAGGAGGAAAGAAAAGCAGAGCAGGAAGTGACTCCGTAAGGGCGGCGCAACGCGGAAAAGCTTCCCTTATTTTCCAGGTAATAATAAAAAGAGATAAAGAATAAAGAAAGAGAATGTCGGGGGTTGCCAATCATAAAAAAAGGTTTGCATATAAAGTCCCACCCTTATTCAAATCAGTGTCCAATGCCTCATGTTTTAAAGCGAACGGTCATGCGTTCGAACGGTTTCTGTCCCTCCAACGGGATTTTCCTTTTCTAAAAATTTTCCTTTTTTATTTCCTCCCTGGCTTTTTCATATTTTCATTCCGGTTTTGTATTTGTGGGTGGGGTCTGTTCTCCTAAGGTCTGGGCTTTCTTTTCCATTAGGGAAGTAACGGTTCTTGAGCACGGATTGGTTGGCTTTTTATGTCGCCACCACACAATTTAGAGTTCTTCCGTTCAAACTCTGTATAAATATGCATCGTACCTCAGAAAGGTGAGATTTCAAATACCTATATAATCTTAACATTATCAGAAACTCCATCATTTAATAGAAATGATGAAAGCAAAAATAAGATACTCACTTAAAATAGTGCTTACATATTTAGAAATTACTTATTATTTACCCTAAACATTTGTGTATAACAGTGATGGCCAACCTTTCATAATGCGCAGGCCAAAGTTGAGTTTGGTGTAAATTCGCGGGCCACAGAGTATAAGAAAATTAAATATGGATTTTTTACACATTTTTCTCATTTTCCCCTTTTCTCTTTTTCTATTTTTCACTTTTTATCATTTCCTCCTCTTCTCTTTCTTCTCATTTTTTCTTTTCTCTACTTCCTGCTCTCACAGCTATTGCCTTTGCCTCTTTTTTCCGGCTTTACCCTTTTTACATTTTTATGCAAGCAGTCCTTTTGACTTATATGACCGAATGGATTCCATGAATAAAAGAGCGGACCACATGCAACACCTTCACGGGCCGGATATGGCCCGTGGGCCGTAGTTTGGGCATCACTGGTGTATAATATTAAATTATATTTAATATAAAGTAAAAGAGATGAACAAACCAATTGTCAATCAAAAAACATTCTCGCTATTTAAATTATTGATTTATATCATTTTTAATGCAAATTAGTTATACTGTATAACTCTCGGACACCATAAAATGTATAGACAGTGCGATATTGCTTCGTTTAAAATTATGCGTCAGATAACTGCAAACGAAGGCTTTGATATACGTAAATGCTTAAATACAGTTATTTTGCTAACATTTTCGTTCAATATAAAGCAGAACTCTCGATGATGAGGAAGCAAACGTATTTTCAGCAAATCATTTATCCGACTCTACGCACCCCTAAACTTTTTCGACTTCCCCTGGAAAACTCCCCAAACGGTGAAAAACCGAAGAATCCCATTTGCAAAAATAATTAAAACAATTTTTCAGAGAAAAAGGAAAGAAAAGAAAGACTCTTATGCGGCATTGATAGAATAGAAAGAGAGAGAGCACGTGCGGAGAGTGGGGGAAATATCAATAGTTGAAGTTCAATCCCACCACGGGGAATGCCGTCACCACTCCCCGATGCTTAGCTTACGCGACGACCTCCCAATAAAGAAATATTCATTAGTTATAAACAATACATTTTTTAATGTCTTTAATTTGTAACTGATATTTCTCTATCCTCGGCGTCGCGCCCACGTTTAGCTTACGCCCCGTGCGAACGCGCGGAGCAAGCCCCTGGCCGAAGCGCCCATTGTTAGCTTGCGGAAGGCAGGTCGCGCGGCCGTCGACTTCTCTCTCTCCCTCTCTCAGGAGGAATAGTTGAATTAATTGGGAATTCAGTTGTTGTGAAACACGCGGAGAAAACGGTTACGAAACTGTGTTTTCTGGACACTGGTCAAACTCAAATTTTACTTTTTCATAGTTTCTTTAGTTGAATTCGGGCTTTTACAAAGTGGATGGTGTTCGGTTGAAACGGATCACAAGTAAAAATTCTCCAAATTATCTCATTCACGGAAATATCCGCTTTTTGCAGTCGATTTCCCACAGTATCAGTGATTAAAATGAAATTTGTGCAGAATCAAAGGAATAATTTCGGTTATAATCATCGCTGTTTAATTAATCATTAGCTCTTTAATTAACCGTCTTTTTGGAAAATTGAAAACTTAGTCTCTGATTGGTTGAGGGACTGAGGAAATGGCGGTGAGATTTTTCTGAATTTTCCCGACATTTAATGTTCGTCAGCAGTATGATTTCTTTCTTTTTGTAAGTCAAAATCTTCATCTTTTATCACTTTTCTCTTTCAACAGCTTTTCTAACCCGTTCAATTCTCCCTAAATTGATTTTTCTCATTTTTTCATCTTTTAACATTTTCCCAACGATCATAAATATTTCTTCTTATCTTCTGCAGTTTTCTTTCCTTTAGTGAAGTTTCGTTCGTTCTCTTTGTTTAACCTTTTGTTATCTCTTCTCTTTTGCTTTCGTCGGTGTTTTCGCTCCCTTTATTTTAAATAAGAAATAAACTTCGTCCGTTTTCACCCTTTCCTCAGCCCTTCATTCATCGATTCAGAAAGACTCAGAAAGACTTCGAAGGTCATTTGAACCACTGATAAGAATTGCCAGGCTCAGATAAGAATAATAATTTTTTGGAAACATGCAATGATGAATCAAATTTAAAATGAAAAACGGACATTTCCGAATTACAAACAATTATAAATTGTTAATTATAATATTACACAAAAACTGATATTTACATAGAAAAAATATGTAAATATTACCGAATACATAGCTAATCTTTGTTGTTATTAACGTATCTCATCGTTACATATTATAATTCATAACTTTTTTCATTCGCTGACTTTAATTAAATATGAAAACGATTTTTTAGGAAAACATATTTCTGCCGTTTCTCATTTTAACCGTCATTATTTTCAGAACACACAGTCGTCTCTAATTAGAATTCATCTTTTTGTATAGTATCTATTCTGTTCATTCTTTTTAGTGAATTTCAAAAGCATTTTTCAAAAATACAAATACAAATTTCACATAAAAGCATGACTTCCTGAAATAAATCAAACGAAAAATAAATAATAAACCAAAAGCGGCGCATTTAATTTGGTAAATTGCTTAATTAAACGATCGTTTAATTCGGTTAACTTTGCATAATGATCGCCCACCGGAATTGTTAAGGTATTAATATGACTAATAAGAATATTTTAATATTTATTTCATATAATTAATTTTAAAAGGTTAATTAATTTATCAGACGTTTGAATATTTTCGAGAGGGGGTGGGAGGGGGAAGGGGAGGGGGAAGGAGGGGAGGAGGGAGGGCGTAAACATTAAAACAAAAAAGCAATTAGGGCTGTTTTCTCCAGAAATGCGGGGGAAGGTGAATAATTAATGGCCAGGACTCCAAATTTGACTTTGTAATTAATCCGAATGATTAATTGCAGTTAAAACGAATTAACCACGATTTCCGAGCGTCGACTGTCAATATCATTTTTTCTTTTTCTTTGGGGAGTTTCAATTAATGATTTCTATTTCTTTTTATTGATTCCGCTTTCGTTTAATCCCTTATTTGTTTTACACTTCGCCATTTAAATTTTTCTCATTTCCTTTCAATTATTATTCATTGTTTTAAAAAAAAAGTGTTGGATCTTTTCAATATTTCACCCGAAAACTCCTCTCAATTTTTCAATGAGACAGTTTGAGTAATATTTGAATATATTCATCACTGCCTTTTAAGGATTTCTTAACCTTTCGTTTTTTCTGGTTTTAAAACGAAAACGTTCCACCAAATAAATCTAAATCTGAGAGAATTTTTTTCGCACTCGGAAGGACTGTTAAAAGCTTAATTAATGGATCGTTTAATATTAAAAAATGATAATTAAAATCAATAGAACCACAAAAGACTTAATGAATAACTAAAAATTGTAACCTTTCTCAGAAAAACCCTAAAACTGTTAGAAAGGCGAGTTGAAATGCAGGAAATAAAAGTAAGAGGAGTTAATAGGTGAAATGAATAAAAGAATGGAATAGAGTAGAATATGAATAGATGTGAATGCAAAAAAAGCATAAAAAAGAGGATTTTGTGAAGGAAACAACTTGGTGAAAGAAACATGTGCAAAATTTACATTAAATTTCTCACGCAAAGACCGCACGCGACATAAATACTCTGGAGAGGTTCAAAAAAGAAATGTTCAATCAATCAAAAGTTGAAATCCCCTCACCTTAAATCCAAAATTATTTTTAATTTACAATTATTTGCTTAATTATTTACTCAGCATTTAATTATGCTATTAGAGGGGAAGTGAAGAGAAAATGAAATTGAAAAATTCTGTCAAAATTACACGGAAGGACGGGATGGAAATGAGTTTTGATTGGGAGAATCAAACAATCGCGTATTAAAGGCAATCACATTACAGCACAGATTAACTCAAAAACCCGAAAAAATTAATTCGCAGAAAATTAAACTAATAAAGGGCGTGATTAGCCAATTCAGATTTATTAAAAAGGGAAAATTAAATCCGGCGCGTAATTGCTTAAACTCTCCCCGAGCGGCAGTGCCTTACACCTGATTTTGACCACTGTTGAATCTCATTTGGGCCCTCATTGTCCGGGTCACGTACGAGTGAACTCGCCCCCGTCCACCCCCGCCCCTGCAAGTCCTTTGTTCTGCAAATGAGAGATCAAGGTGCGTGGCGACCCTGACGAACGCGGAATTTGGCGTTGCCATTCAGGGGATGAAACTGAATGCGACCCTCGAATGCTGAAAATGCCCACCCTCCTTCTCCCCGATTGTTCATTTTTTCGTCACCCCCGCAATGACCCCATTTCAGTTTTATCACCTTTGTAATTTTTTGTATTTGGTCAATGACGTAAAGGGTGTTTGCTTGAAATCCGGGGGTGAATTATAAATGACTGACCGCCACCTTTGGATTCGTTTTATAAATACTTTCAGGATTTATATTTCCGAGAAATGGGAGGGTGGAAATCATTTCGCATTGTCCAGTCAAAGTTGGAGTATCCATTCTAAATGGCTTTTCTTCCCTCGACAAACAAGTAACGGACAATTAGTGTTGTCAGCGCTTTCTTGATCGTTTCTTTTAATTATAATTAATATCGAAAGTATATACTATATAGTACAAACCCTGCAAAGTTGTATTCTTTATTGCATGTCAAACAAAAATTGGCGAATATGAGTTCTCATCTGTTTTCAAAATTTGACCAAATATTTGTTTCTCAAAAGGAAAAATTAATAATTGTAATAATTAAAGTCCAGAATTGATTCGGGACTCCTCCCCTTATTTTTCTCTGTAAAGCGTGCCCACGGGGGAGGGAAAGGGGAAGGGGAAGCCGAGGGGTGGCTGCATCGGATTACCGGATTTGAGTGCGGAGACTGCGAAGCGGTTATTTCAAGAAGTTCTTTCAATTTCAGTGTGAACATGATGTGATCGCATTAACCCGTGCGCGCGTGCTTTCGTTTGCGTCGGACCGTTTCGTCAGACATGGTGTAAGGAAGAATTCCATCATTCTGGCGGATCTAAATAACGAAGCCATCCGCCGGTGGGTGGAGGAGGCGGCGCTCACCATCGCCACCGGAAACAACAACAACATCGACGAGAACAAGCTCACCAAGAGCCAGAACAACAACAACAACAACAAATCCCCCAAACTCGCCCCGGACAATGCCGCCCTGAACGTGCTCAACAACCTCCCGGCCAGCTGGTTCCTCAACCTCAACAACAAGATCGCCGAGGCCGGCAACCTGAGCCTGATCGCGGGCAACCTCCGCAACTACCACCACTTGACGGGGAAGCTGACCGAGCTGAGCGGGAAGATCGACGTCCCGAGGATCCTCCCGGAGGGGAACGACGGCGCGCGGCTGTCCCCCGGGTTCGGCTCGGGGGAGGACAAGTCGAGCCCCTCGAGCAGGGAGTCCCCTTTGGAGAACTCGCCCCGGGGGGCGTACGAGTCGTCCCCGAACGAGACGCCGACGGAGGAGAAGTCGGACAAGTCGGACAAGTCCTCGTCGTCGCCGATTTGGCCGGCGTGGTGGTCGAACCGGAAGCTGTCCCCGTCAACCCTTTTGTCGTCGAACCGGGGGGCGATGCCGATGCTAGTCCAGCCGCCTCCGCGATCTCAGGAGGAGCAGCCGCAGCCGCTGGACTTCTCTGTGTCGACGAAGAACGCGAGCAAATTCAAACCGAAGATGACCATATCTCAAACGAAAACTCTAATTAATAATATGCAAAACGGACATATAAACCTAAAGAAGACTCATAGTCATAGATTAAATAATAATAATAACAATAACATAAGTAATAATAATAATAATAAAAACAATAACAATAGGCACAGACATTCGTTTAAAAGTTCCAGTTCCAGTTCCGCGGGTAGTGAAGATGAGGGAGTTGGACTCCCGAGTTCCTCGCCTGGTCCTCTTCGTGGAGAAACCGGTAAGTTTTTACATTCGTAACAATTTCTCTGTACCTGAAACATCGGCTGATAGCTGAGTACTGGATTTCCTTTCTCCTAATCCTTACAGTTCGAGGTGGAAATGGAGAAACCTAACTTTTCAAACCAAGGGGTAGTTTTTCCTGATGAGGTCAACAAATTTTCCTTTCAAAGAAAGGGATGAATTTGGATTGCTATATACGTTTTTCAGTTGCTACTAAAAATAACTAAAAATTTAATAATACTTTTTATTTTCTGGAAATATTTTGGAGAAAATTCATTTTTTAATCGGTATTCAAAAGAGTATCCATTAATTTTGTTCAAATTATTGCAAATCTTAAAAGACCACCAGAATTTTAAAAACCGAAGCAAAATCAAAGAAAACGCAATTAAAATTATGAATAAATTGCAAAATAATTTTGAGTGGAAGTTCAGTTAGAAAACTACAGTATGTATAAATATATTGTGGGTATTCTGCTGTTAGTTAGGAACTAAGTGGCGGAGTACCATCGATGAGCCCTCGTTATGCCAATTAGTGTTACAGAATTGAAGTCGTTCTCGCATTCCTTCGAAACAAAACATAAATTTCAAAAGGAGCCCTGAAAACCCCCCGTCCTCCCCCCTCCCTTCTCCCTCCCTTCCCCTTCCCTCCCCCGCAACCACCGACATCATTACGACCAACATTAAAACCCGAAACTCATAAAAATCTCTTCATTGACTAATTCGTTATTAAGTAATCACGTTGCATAAAACAAAATAAAATTACTTTAATAAATTATTTTACTTTATATTAAAAACATTATTTATTTTGATGGGGTCAAATGACTCGGAAAAAGTAAAAAAGATGACTGAGTAAAAAACGAGGCCGAATATTAAGTGATTTCAAAAACAAGCGACAAATTGCCTCTTCTCCCGCCGGATAATGGCCCATTATCGCACTCCGAATGAAAACCTTTCCGAAGTGCGCCCCCACCGAATCATCCCCTCAGAGTTCCAGGCAACCCTTGCAGAGCCACGATAGGAAAGTAAATGCTAATTCGGACAAATTCCCTCGACGCCTACTCAAAGGATTATCGTGTCGAGCATGGTTCGGGGGTGAACGAACCTGCCACGAGACATTCACACCCCTCGGGCTAATTTCACCCCGACTCAAAGACACCTCGGAAATACCACACAGGTATCCATTTCTAGTACAAGCAGAAAACATTCGGAAACACCGGCGCCGACCCCGATGGCTCGACTTGTTGCCTTCTTCGTTTCCGACGCCCCCAATTCCTACGGAATTCCCCGCACAGTTGCGACATTTGTCGACAGACTTTCAGTCGCGGCGCTCCCTCGTCCGACATTCCCCGGAAAACGCTTCGCTCCGTGCATTTGCCTCGATAATTATGCGCGAGTTTTTATTTCCTTCCCCCTCCTCCCCGGCCTTGAAGACAGTCACAGTTCAGCTTGTAATTGCTGGTGACATTTCTAGAAATGTCGCCATTACGCGGCGTTTCCCGAAGAACAGAAGAAAAACAGTAAAAGACCCGAAAAGAAACCCATGACTCAATGACCCTCGGGGCCCAACCCATGCACTCATTATAAAAAAGATGGGTTTTTAATTAGAATATTGTGGTCAATTTCGTGGCAAGGTCCTTCGCCAACCTTAGTGGTGCCTTCAGAGAGGGATGATTCACGCGGGGAATGCCCTGTATGATGAGGGGGATAACCAGGGAATTGGCTCGTGCTGTTGGGGAGAGGAACGTCAACATTGTATGTGCTTTTGCATCAGAAAAAAACATTAGTCACATTAGTTATTTAAATGAATTAAAGCTTAAATGTTACGAGCTTTTAAAATTTAAAAGTAGCTGTAATAATGAATAACATTTCTGAAAGAGAGATTTGAACTGTTTTGTTCAGTGATGGCCAACTTTTCATAATATGGGGGCCAAACTTCGCTGTAACTTCGCGGGCCACAATTAAATATGGATTTTATCGTCGGGGATTGTCTCCCATTGTAAGTTATTCTTATTTAAACTTTAAAATGGACTAAAATCACCAAATATGTACGTAAATATAGGAATAAAAGAGCAGGCAACACCTTCACGGGCCGTAGGTTGGCCATCACTGGTTTAGTTTTTAACAAAAAAACCAACATCTTGGATAAGTTTTCTCGGAAACGAAAGTATACAAAGGACAGAAAAACATACTAAAAGTGTTCGTAAATGTGAGAGCTTTAAGAACTTTTCCAAAAACAGCAGGACGACAATTATTTTACAAACACAACCCTCAATAATCATCCCCTAACCCAAAGTAATATTCCGCAATTGGAAGGAAAGGCAATGTGCGGGTGTTTTCAAATCAGCTTTTAATTAAATAAAAGGCAAACGTGAAAGAACTGTTTTCATTGTAATGATGTAAAAGCAGTGGACGAAAACCCGAATAATTAAGCGAAAGGATAAGAAAAGAGTGGAGGAATTAGGAAAAGCAGAAAAAGACAAAGTCGATGTGAACTATCGAACAAAAGACAATAAAAATAAAAATGAATTCTCATAAACTCCGGAGACCATTAAAGAGAATAAAAGCAAATTAACATTCGTTTTAACGATCTTTGAGAGCACCTTTGTCGGTGGGAAGAAGGCTTTAAAGCAGAGCCTCATTTGGGGGGTGAAAAATGAATTTCACGCTCGGGATAAGAAAGGGAGAAAAACAACCCCCGGGAGGGAGGAAGGGGTTGCCCGCTGAATATTCACAACGTGATTGATACTCCATTTCTTCATTTGGCCCAATCATAATAGGTATTCATTCCCTCGTCGTACCTGCGAATGTCTACCTGTATGATGATCGCCTCCACCTGTTTTTCACGGTTCTTTGAATATTTTAAAGGATTTCGGACCTCAGCGGTTTCTGGCAATCATTGTCAAGCTTTGTTGGAAAAACCATTTTTCTGTCTTTTGTTTACTTTCTTCTGCTTCCACTGTTTTCTTCCTTTTCATTGAGATTCCTGTCCTTTGCTACTGCTTATGATCTCTTCCTTTTCTTTTACTTTTCCCTTTTAAAAATGATCGATGAAACCTTATATTCATTTACCCTTTTTTCCAAAGGGTTTCAAGAGAAACGAAAACAGAAACCTTTTATCCTAAAAGAATTCGACCCAGTCTTTAAATTTCCCAGTGTTTCTTTATATTATACAGTCAAATCATCTATAAATTGTACATTTATCTGCACATTTATTGTTATTTATTATATACCTAATGTTTACTTATTTATTATATAATTATTGTTTATTAATTTATTATATACTCAGTGTTTATTAATTTATTTTAATTTTATAGATAGTAGATAGCCTTCTCTGCCCCCTCTAATCCGGACTGCTAATTTTATTTATTTTATTTATTTTTTGTAAATTTGTTGTATCTGCATCTATTGAAAATCTTATCGTGCTGAATCCGAATTGTATTGAGAAAAGTTTGTAAAAAACTGTCCCTAATACCAACGGCTGAAATAGGGAAGAAATATATTATAGTATATTATTTGGTGAAATGATTAGGACATGCGAAGGCGCACGAAGCCATGCAACGAGTTTTTCTAGTAATTCACCCCCCACTGGGGGCGGGGGCGGCCATGGCGTAATTTTTACAAAAATGATTTATTTGTTAAAATAGTCGAGAAAGTATTTTGTCTAAGGTCATTTGTTCGACCTTTTCTCCTTGTGCTCATTACACTCTTTTATTAATATTTTATTGTTTACCGGTTTCAATAAACAATTCCTTTTTTATTCGCGCTAATTTTTTGACAGCTTTGATCTCTCTATTCCATTAAGGAAATTATCATTATTATTATTATTATTATTTAATCCCTTCTCGCCCGGGGGGCCGTTTTGCGGTTTGCTTTATCTCGCCGACGATTCCCGTCTTTGTGTTTGCGGTTTCGCCTCATTTCGACTGTTTGTGTCTTCTCCCGAATTCCCTGTCATATTACCGAAAAACCCTCCTTTTCAATGGTCACTGCTCTTACGCGCGGGGGGCATCGCTCATGTGTACCGGACCAGATTAAATCCCTCCTCTTTACAGTATAAACTCCCGTTCCTCCCTCCCACTCTGGGAACTATTTCATCAATCCCTGACAACTTTTCACAAGACGATACAATATGCCGGACCGCACTAAAATAATAAATTTGTTTCCTCGATTCAATCAAAGTAAATTCAATACACCAAAGTGTGAATTAAATCGTCCAAAGAACAACGATAAAAAGACGCTGAAAGTGAAAAGAAACAGAGAATGAAAAAAGAAGGAAAAAAACACCCATCGGATGATGAATCCCGAGTAAAAATTACATTAATGTAAGACAAAATTATTAATCAAATCTTAATGAAAGTAGCCTGGGATGAAGAAAGTTGTCTTTTCCTGGAAAAAGCCCCCCCGACGCCCTTACATAGACACGGGCCCCTCCCGCCTTCTTACGATTTCACCTCCGACCAAATAATAACTGCAATAAGAAAATGATTATTGGACTTGGTTTCTGTATAAATACAGCCAACGTCTAATTTACAGTTATGAAAAAAAAACGGGAGAAAAAACACATAGTGGAGTGACCGGTGGGGAGGTGGAGGGGGAGGGGGAGGGACGAGGGGGCGGCGAGAGGTCTTTTGACGAAGCCCGCTTCATTAACCGAAGCTATTTAAATGATACAACCGAGTTTCCGACCGAAATTAGAATATTTTCTTTCCGAGAGGGGGATGACCTTTTTATGGTTTTCAGGTGCCAGGTAGATTGTTACTTTGGAACGATTCCATCAAATCGATTCGTGAAAACTCGACCACCGACTATGATTAATGACGAGAGTTTTCGGAAAGCCATATGCCTCTCGTTTGCAACAGACACAACCATCCGTTTGCAAAAAAGCAGAAGAGGGATGTTTTTAGGCGAAAATAAATGTCTGCATTGTAGCGCAAATGAATATTGGTGATTGGAAAATTATTTGACTTCCAAAATATTGCAATCAAATAAAAATTGGTATAAAACAAAAATATAATAAGTCCCAAATATTAATTAAATATGAAACATTATTATAAAGTATATAAAAATGGCAAACATTAATATAAAAATGAATGAGTACTGGAAGAAGCGAAAGGAAAGAGAGCAAAAAGGGTTGAACTAGACCTAAAGATGACCAAATCGAAAACAAAAAAAATAAATCGCAATTTCGTAACCAGGATGTTCAAGTACTTCCAGAACAAAAAGACAAACCCCGTATGATTCCTGGAAACCGAAAAGGACCTATAAGAGCTGAAAATAACGCAAGAGGACCTTAAAACAGCAGGACAGGTTCCGGAAGAAACCGGAAAAACGGGAACAGAGCCTCAGAATAAGTGACCGATAAACGAAAAAATATAAATAAATAAAAATAAGTAGCATATAATACAACTAATTGAAAACAGTAATACGTTCCGTTGGTTGTTATGTTTATTCACGTAATTAAAAAAGTTCCCCGAAAATGAGGCAATCCAGTAATCACCGCACACCCTCTCACTCACGGATGTTGTCTGTCCAAAGTCACCGTTCTCACAAAATCCACTGTAAAAATCCTCATTTGAGTAAACATATAATCACGAAGAGGGGATGACGTCATAATTAACACCGTCTATTCGGCCAGGGGCCACTCCGGGAAGAGGGATCGATCGATGGGACACTTCGGGATCATGTGGGGATGTAATTAAAAGGAAAGAGAATGGGATTGGGATTTGGCGGGAGGGGAGGGGGAGAGGGAGAGGGAGGAGGGGGAGGGCGCAGCCTTCATCAGCTTTTCCAATTTAAGAATGCATAATTTGGCGTTTTACGACTCGCCGGCTTCTTTCTTTTTCCAGATAGAATATTTCCATATGAAAAGGGGGCGGAGACTAATCGCGGTCAGCTTTTGTTTTTTATCTTTGACGTAAGAACCCTAAAAGTCCTTCTGAGAAATATTACACTGATATTAGAATCGGCCAATTATTTAAGCAATTTCATTTTTTTTGTATTTTGTGAAATTAACTGCCAAATGCTCATTTGCATATATTTTCAAAAATAAATGATTCCTCACTGTGTCTAACGCAGATGTAAAGGTAAACTACAGTGTCACTCTGCACTGGTTGTCTCCTTGGAAAAATCGTTGTTTGCCCCGAGAAAACTTTCACAGGAATTTCCTCCACTTATCTACAGATCATCACGAAACTGTGAATCCCTTTTATTCTATACACTTCTCGAACATCCGTTAAGCGGATATGCCGTACATATACTCTTAATCTCTTTTACACTGTAGCGGCTATGACGTATATATACCGATAATGATTTTTCTTGGTTTATTTAACCCCTTGGGCACATTTGACGGGTGAGACGCGTCATGTGTTTAGTTGGGCGAAGTTACGTTACGGATGACGAGTCTGACTCGTCATATGAATGTTGTGCGTTGATCGCCATAAAATATATTTATATTCAAAAATATAATTATATCACCAATATAAGCATATTCCAAATAATATTACTCTTACATATTAATCCATATAGGAATAAATTAAATCCGTTCCAAATGCATTAAGTGTCGTTCATTTTGTTTATCTACTCTTCAATGTGTATGCATTCCCTTTGTATTTTTATAAGCTGTAATTAACATAATTTAAAATAAACTAAAATAATATAAACATAACATATAAAAAAATAATTCAATGGGTGTGTGGCCATTACAGGAACCATTACTCGCAACGGGTTAAAAAAATCAACGAATTCGGTAAAAAAGTAAAAGTGACAGTGAAAAAAAAGCAAAAGCAAAATTACAAAATAAAAGAAAACAGAAAACAGCAAGTCAAAAGCAGAAGATGGTTAAAACACAAAACAAAATCCCGTTAAAGTCATAAATTTCTTCCTTCAGTAAACAAATTCGGGGAAAACTCAGCTCTGATTCGACGAGGAATCGCGCGCCAAATTCAAATCCTTCTTTAGACAAACGAATGAATCGAGAGAAGGTCTAATTAAAATTATTCAAATTAATCACGTGTAGGAAAAATCGGGGGAAAAAACTCACCTGATTCCAGGATTGATAGTTGCGGTTTGGTTGGCTTCCAGGAATCCGGCCACGAATTAAAATTACCTGGAATAACCGAAGTCTTAAGTCAGTGAACAATCGGAAGTCATTCGAATGTAAATAATGGCGGCGCGGTGGGTCCGAACAGGTTGGCGAAGAACCCTCTTCTGACCCATAATATGTAGAAAACCCCCGGGGGATGGCCCATGGACGAGGAGGAGGGAAACGGTACTGGAGGCAGCCAGGTACTCAGGTCGCCGCATTAACTACACGAAACTATTACAATTTCCGTGAAGGTCGTTCGAGGCAGAATTATCTCTGAGTATTTAGGCATTTCCTGTACAGGTTTAATAAACCTAAAAAAAATTTCATTCATTGCATTGTTTGATTTCAATTTTCTCTATTTGCTTTTCCTTTGTCGTCGACTCGAGGAAATAAACGGGAGTTCGTCGGGAAATTCCTTTTCGGTTTCTCGGCTCTTCCAGAGGCGTCCCCCCGAGGTCATGGACAGGAAGCGGATCGACTAATATCCGGATTAGCTGACGGCGCCTTCACGACAAACCAAAGTTTGCTCAAAATTAGGACATCCTGTACAGATTTTGACAAAATTTACGCCATCCTTCTTGAGTGACTTTGAGAGCAGAAGAGAGCTGATTGTCAGTGTTTCCCATGGACGCACACACTAACCCATAAAGCGAAAAACCCAGATGTAATTAAACAAGCGTCAGAATCTCAATTTCATAAATTTGAATTAATTTGCATAAGGCGTATCTCAGGTACGACCTTGGGCAAAATAAGGTATAAAAAACGACTGTGATGGATGTTTCTTTGATGAAAGGGAGTAGACCACACTCTGCCTCTGTTTGCGCATGGACCACCAATTTCCTTGAATAAACAAATGAGCCAGGGGAGGGTGGAGGGGCGACGGGGAATGAGCGCCATTTGCCCGCAATAATGATACACTGCAACCATATAATGATCTCCTGGGCCGTCGTCTCCCTCTTAACTTTTCCTGCTTCCACGACCAGGATGTCCAAAATACAGTTTCTTTTCCCCCGGGGCGTTAGAGGAAAAAACAATTTTCATATGAGCCATGTGTGGATGTTTTGAGGCTCTTTCAACTTTTAAAATCCATTTTGACAGCAATTAACGTCGTGGCCCTCAATCTGCGATCAATGGAGTGTCCCCCAATCTGTGAAAGCATTCCTTTTTCCTCTTTCCGATTAAGCAAAAGTTTTCCTGTATCCCCCATTCACTTTATTAATTAATTTTTATTAATTAATGCAAAACGATCAGGACGGCGAGCAAACTGGGATTTTCCTGTAAACTCCGACAAATGCGGATAGATAAGAGACTCACAAATCAACATGGCGATTAGCCAAACTGTTTAGTAAACCTTTTGCACAAACATAAAATTTTCGTTCGTTTGTAATCCACAAAATGTTTCAATACAATTTGTATTTAAATTACAACATAAACACAAACTCGGGCATTCAAGGGAAACGAAAAGCAGGGCAATCCAAAAAGAAATAAATATTCAAATATTTGGCCTTTTAAGAGCCAAAAAAAGAGCATAAATTCATTCACGCACACATACACACCGATCCCCGCCTCTCCCCTCTCCCCCTCCCCGTCCCCCGCCTCCCTTCCCATTTAATTGAAGTAATAAACGCGAAACAACAATAAAAATAATAAAACCAGTAATTTTTCGGTTACTTTTGTTCAGGTTTAACGGGTTAAGCCCGCACTCAAACTAGTTTTTACATGTAAAGAAGTCCAAGAGGGATTTGCAAATAATGACGACGGGGAAGGTACAGGAAACGCGGGCCAACCGAAACTCCGATAATAAAAAGGTTATGTTAACAATATGTCAGGATTTGTAAGAGGCAGTCCACAGAAAAAATTCCCTTTTTCATCGAAATTTATTAATTAAGACTTCATTTCATTTCTCGTTTATTTCTTTTTTATATAAAAATATTTTAAAGCGTTTAATTAAGATTTTTTGTATTTATAATAAATTAATATTCAAATTCGTCAGTTCGGGTTTCGGCCGTGTGAAAGTCTCGGTTTTTTCATTTTTAACAGTTTGAATGACGCACCTTTGCAGGACCGGATCCAGAGGATCGACAAACACTATTTTGGCTTATAATCCCAGTCGATTATTGTATAAATCAAAGGGGAAAATAGATAAATAGAATATAGGTCATTCCTCGCTGCTTAGAACAAAAGACAGTATTTTTTGATTACTGTATCGATCGTGGCTTTTTTAGAATCGGAGCAACACAACATTTGTCAGCTTTAAGTTTTATAAAATCTTGCTTAAAATCCTGTTACTCATTTCTAAAGATTTTCTACGCTGAATTCTAAAAAGCATGAAATGTGTTCAATTTGTCAACCTCTTTTTGCCCGGTCTCTAAGGTTGCATACAATTGGCGGCAGACGGACATTCTCTTTTCTCCATTGGAGAGCGAAGATGATTTACCTTTCCTATCCGATTGGATAAATTGCATGAAACTTAAACAAATCGGTTTTTGCGGTTCGATTAAATAACTATAAAAGTAAATTGAGTTATTTTCTCTCCGTCGTTTGTGTTATTTCCAAACAAAGTGAAAGTCTAAATGAAAATGAAAATTAACAAAAGGATTGTCTCCGACGTTCATTTTCGAAAAGGGAAATCCCATTTTATAATAAAATTTTAAAAAAAAATGGGCATTTCGAGTAATCTCGTCCATTTTCAATAGACAAACTCACTATTGTTTTCAAATACAATGTAAAGTTCATGAAAATACTATTATGAGATGAGGAAATATCAGATTTCGGAAAATTAACATTTCATGAGTTTTTTAAGACGTAAAAGCTCTTTTAAATAATAAATATTTAACAACGATCATAACTAAAACAAAACAAATAAATTATTTACGAAGAAAATTAATTAATAATAATAATAATATATTTCATCCCTATTTCACCCGTTGGTATTAGAGGGTTTTTTTCACAAACATTTTCCAATACAATTCGGATTCACTACAACAAGATTTTCAATAGATTCAGATAAATTATATTTTATTATATATTTTTTATTTTAATTATATATAGATTAGATTCAGATATAAATTAATGAACGGCGAGTGTTTATAAAATAAATAAACAAAAAGTATATAATAAATTAACAAACGATAATTATATAATAAATAAGCAAACATTAAGTATATAATAAATAACAATAAAAGTGCAGATAAATAGACAATCCATAGACAAACTACGTGTAAATAAATAGATAAGAATGCAAGAATAAACAAAGAAGCGATAATTAAATAGACATGTAAACGAACAATAAATAAATAAAGAATACAATAAGTAGCATAAATAACAGTAAATTTGCAATTAAGTAGAGGAACTTACGTTATAAATAAATAGATAACACACAAGAATAAACAGAAAACGATAATTAAAAGACAAGTAAACGAACGATAAACAAATAAATAATATATACAAGGACGAATATCGCTCCCTAGAAACTTTAAGCGAATACATGATACAGAAAAGACCCAAAACAATCGGTATTTCAACACCGTAATTCCATAACACTAATTTTGCACACCCCTGATTAATAATAAGTGAAGATATTAAGAAAATCCACGAAAAGGAATTAAGAAGTAAATTGTTTTCGGGTCGAATTGATTTGAACTCCCCAAAATTAAAGTTGAATTTCCAGAGGTGAAAGGACGACTTAATTCCCGCCTTCGTAACAGAGGTAACACAGATCGAATATGGCAAACTGAGGGAAGTTTTAGGGCAAACTCGAAAGACAACCCTTCCAATGAGGGTGTGGAAGGCGTCGGAGTTGAAACCCCGAATGAGAAAATTTAAATTATCTCCGTAAGTTCATTAATCTTATTCAAAGAGGAAAAAAGAATTTGAAAAAATATTGTTGATATCATATTTTTCGCGGACAGGTTCTAAATTTGTATCTGACGTTAATGGGTCGTTAATGAGTTTTATTTCTCAAGAGAGAGATGAATTATAAAATTACATTGTAATGCGATCGAAATGTTTAAAATCTTAAATGACATCACTTGGGGGGACTTTTTGTGAATAATTATACCTAATATCTGGTAGGCACGATTCGGGCACTCAGCCACATTCTCATTCCCGATGATGGCTCTCCAGTGTTATGAATATGACCTTTCCATCTCTCCGTCTTCCATATCTCCCACATCTCCCACATCTCCCACTTAACTCCCAAAAGACGCCGGTCTCACACCGATTTCATTCAGAGAAAGGTGGCAAAGCGAAATCATCGCTTAATTATCGACTCCACCCTTTTAGGTTTTGTTTCGCCCGAAGGCTCATCCTCTTCATTACGTACCATTACATTCTCATTCGTTGAATAATTGTCTCATTCAGGTATTGATTTGTTGCAGATGGCTGTGAATTAACTTTGGGAAGGGAGAAACCTATCAAACGGGAACACGGTAAGTTAACCTTAATTAAACACTTTGTTAATAAATAAAGAAGCAGCGATGAAAAGGGGGCGCGAAGGGGAGCTGGAAAGGGGGGGAAAGGGGGGGAAAGGGGGGAAAGGAGCCGGGAGGGGCGGGGAGGGGCGGGGAGATGAGAATAAATAAGATTCCGTCGTCAAATCATTGAGAAAGAAAATTAAGATTGTAATACGTGACATTAACACTGACACATTAGAATAAATAATAAATTTACGAGTTTTTTCTAATGTTTAGCTTAGGGGCTCTCGCGAAAGGCTAATCATTTGGGAATTAGTCAAATCTCTTCTTCGAGTACACCTACCGTGGTGTTCAGGGTCGGATTGAACGGCCAGAACGAATCCCTTTTTTCCTGATATCCTCACTCGTAGCACTTTCATTCGGTTTCATTCACTTGTCAGGGAATCTCCCTGTTCCCCTTTTTATTATACTTTTTCTACATCTGATTCCCCCGACATGTCCTTGTTTCCTCATCAAGGCTATCCTCATTTCAATGTCAGTTCCCGCACTGAATGAAAACAACGTTGTGTGTTTTCGAATTTATCTGAGTTCATCGCACAATTATTAATTTTCTCGGTGACAACAAAAGCAAATATAAATAAAAGGAGAAAAGTTATTAAGTTATAATCTTTTATACTTAAAACGCACTAAAAGGTAAAAATAATAAAAAAGTATGTGCACACATTCATTCCTCTATCGTTATGTGTATTAAAAAAGATTTTATTAAAATAAAAAATGGCTGAGTGCATTAAATATACAAACCATTATAGAGTAAATATACATAATAATAAATACATAAAATAAACATATAAATATAAAATAAATGTAATACACAAATAATATAATACATAAAGAAATAATAAATACATAAAAAAATACATAAAAATAAATATACAAACACTATACAGCACTCAGCCATCTTTTTTCTCTTAATTTATTTGGATGTATAGTATAGATTGATGTTAGCGACTAATTAGAAATTAACACAATACCTGGGGGTTGATGAGGAGTGGTAGTCGTTAATTTTTTTATCCATTCCCCCCTAAGAAGCTCGGTCTTCAAGTGGGAAACGAAAGCGGTGCAGCATGAAAGGGTTGAAAATCACTGTATATGAATTTCCGCATTGACACGCCCACTTTTGAGAGTTAAAACAAAAAGGGAAAGCCTGCCTTCACAATGGCATCATGATAATCCCAGGCAGAGACGAAATGAAGCTCACGAAAAGGGAATTTCTCGCAGAAAAATTAAAAAAACCGACAAAAACTCACCTTTCGAAAGCGAAACGAAGTTCGAATGCGTCATCTTAACGTTTCAATTTATTATTTTTCCTCTTCTGAACGGTCACCTGCATCCGTTATTACTTCTCCTGCGGAAGAATCAGATTTAAGCTGTACCTGGTTATTAAAAAAAAAAATAAGGACCACCGAATAATGGCTTTATTAGTGAAAAATAGGAACAGAGAGAGATAGACGGAAAGAAGCCGCAAAAATGTATTTGGTTTTTGTCGAAACCGCATCCCGCAAAAGATGGCTTAATAAAAAAGCCGAAATAACGGCGTATTGCTTTTTCTATTAATATTAATATTATTAGTAGCTGATTGAGGTTTTATTAAACAAAGCAAAGGTCTCAGTTGTTTAATAAATAAAGAAATTATTGCTTCGTTCACGTAGAAATAATTTTCGACTGAGCGGAAGCACGAAAAAAACATGGCCGACCCACCAAATTAACGGTATTTCTGTTCCTTTTTTTGCAGTTTCATTTCCCATTTTCGCGCTGACTGACTTCCGGTGAAAAACTTCCAATTTGCATTTTTGCCTAAACATCGGTTCCCATCTACATTTCTAAACAATTAAACACTTTAAATTTTAACATAAAATTCTTACATGAATATACGGAGAGAATGTTTAACTGAAAAATGTGAAAAAAGAAAAGTTGAGGAAAAGTAGGTCGGAAAAAGCAAATTAAAGTGGAAAAGCGGGAGAGCAACAAAGGCAGGGGGAAATGGGATTCAAATTGGATATTGGCTTGTTGATCTCCCCCAAGGGCGGCGACGGTCGCTTCGGGCAAAAAAGGGGTTGCAAATTCAAATCCGAAGGAGACAAATTCATAAAAAGTGTTATCATGACAATAATCCGCGGGCCGGAGTTTATTTACTCGAAGAAAGGGACGAGAGGACCCGAAGGAATGAGGCGGGAAGGGAAACGTGCACTGATCATGACATATTGGCTCCTCTGAGAATTTCCCCGCCAAGGTCCCAAGCAACAGTTTTCCCGGTTGAGGTATTCTAAATCATGTTATTTCAAATCTTTTCTCTGTTATTATGGACCGGCCATGATTTATGAGGATTTGCCTCGGTTTCCTTTTATCCGCGCATCCGACGGAGCGTATTAAACGATGGGGTGCGAAGCGATTCGCGGGTTCGAATGGATTCGACCCATAAAAGCCCCGAAAGAATCGTAAGAAAATTAAATAGCGCCATTAGGCTGTGATCTTCTTTTTCTCTTTAATGGCCATCTATTAGCATTTTCTGATGAAGGTGTCTGCACTCGGGGTCCGGCACCTAACCTCAAATACGGTGTCTGCCATAATTAAAGAAGACTCGTCAAGTCTTCCGTTTGAAGTTAATGCGTTGCAATTACACGTGAGGACAAATGTTGCTCTCTCTTCCCCTTCGCCCATTTCGTCTTCCATTGCCTCCTTTCCCCCCTCCTTTCCCCCGTTCTCCCCTCCCCTTCTTTTTCTTGTGGTTTCTGTGAATATTAAGATTCGTGTCTCAAGGATGTCAGTAATGAAGTAATCAAAATATTAGGGAAAATTTTTTTCTTGTGTGCCACCAAACCATAACTAAACGCATTCGGTTATTTTTTCACTCTTTCTTCCAAACACTTCGTCGCTTTTTAGTTTATAATTGGATAAAAATCGAAAAATATGTGAATTCACCTGAAAAATTACTCTTTTCTTCTAATAACGTTCATTTCCATTTTCCCATCAAAAAGGGTAATATCTAATATCTCATTTTCCCGAATTATCCCTCTTGTGAAAACTCTAAAAAACTGCATCATTTAACAATACGACAAGTATTTAACCCTTTGCGGTCGTATAAAATTTGTGTATGGGAATCTATTGGTCGGAATTAATTTCTTTGGAAAGAGCAGGGATACATATACATAATATTCACTAATATTTGGTAATATTTTAACAAGAGAGAATCTCTAATTACTCCTAAATACAATTTATAAAATTCTACAATGTATGTGCTTACATAAAGGAAAAGTATAAACTGATATGGGAATGCATACAGTATAAGATTCGTATATATTCGTATAGTTCCTTGCTGTGGTGGCTGAAAGTAGACAAACGGCCGCTAAGAGTTAAAAAAAAACCAAAACGCTTTGCATAGCAGCGGTTGCAGAGACAAAATTATACATAGAGAACCTGCAGGTAGTCAAAGCATCTGACCCTGGGCGAACCTGGTTCTTTCGGAGGGATTACGCAAAAATAACAAGCTAACAACCCATATATTTCGAGTCGGAGAAAAGAGAGAATCATCCCCAAAATGTTAAAAGCAATTTCAGGTATAAATATTTTTTTGGTGGAGATGCCAAACCACCCTCCTCCGGTGGCGTACCTAAGGCACCCAACGGCTTCCATTTGCATTTGTGTCAATTTTTTCTTTCCTTTCCCCCCGGCCATAATGACGGACAATGCCAACGAAATTTGGTGGTTTTCAATGGTTTTTGTTTGTCTTCTTCTTTTTAACCACCTTTCATGTTTTTTTTCCTTGTCCATCACGAGAAATAATTAAAAGGAAATGTCTTTGGGGAATTGTGACTTGTTTATTTCGGTTAAATATAGACGAAGAGGACGAAAGGGATGGCCAAGGTCGGAGATACGAGGACAGGATTTCCAGGGCATTATTAACATGATTGTCACACCTGGAGCAAAACTCATTGGTGGTATTTTTAAGTGTGAAAACTCGATTAGGGTTGTCCTCATTAAATGATAACACAAGTCGAAAGAAAATTCTGACCTTCGATTACTGCACTTATAAAATCCCTTTTTCTTTATTTATTCCGCACATACACTTATTTGCACCTTCTTCTGCCTTTTCAACCTCATTCTCTGTCAGATAATAAAAAATATGTGTGTGATGCAAAAAGTACTAAAATGAAAGGGGAAAATTTCAAAATGGCGCTAACGACACAAAATGTTTTTTCAACGAATTTCGCATTAAACATCTGTTAGGGAACTGTGGAGGCGCCACAGAAACAAATACGATTCCAACAAACGTCGAACCTGAGAAAAATTCTTTTCAAAGGTTATAACTTCTCTAAAGAGGAAAAAAATTAAATATTTATTAAACAATTTCCAGTTAAAAAAAGCAAAATTACAAACAAGTTAAACAAAAAATAATAATTAAAATGGAGAAAGATAATTAGTTCGAGTTTCCATGGTCTTAAAATTTTCTAATGACTCCAAGACTGGATTTAATGATAATTAATTACATTTTAATTTCCACTAGGAAAGAGATTTGTTTAAGATTGAAGGCCCTGTTTATTATCCTTCTCCAGATTTCCAAGACGGCGTTCAACCCCGGGAGCGAACGCCCCTAAAAACAACCCTCCCCCACCCCCCTCTTCCGTTCGTGACGGCCATTTTCACAAATCCCGAAGACAATTAATTATTCACAAACGAATAGCGTCCGCCTGTCCCACCCACGAGGAGAGGTATTAAATAAAAAGAGGGCTTTAATTATAACGGATATTAAAGATTGAGGGGGGGGCGGTGGGGGGCGGTGTGGGGGCGGAGATGAATGAGATCGTTCTTTTGAATGATTTCTTCTCCGAAATAAGCGAATGTGAAATGGCGATCCGAATTTCAGACAAAACGAAGTGCATCTCATTCGAGACAAAACAAATTTTCATCGGGTGCATGAAAGCAAGGAAATTGATTTGTTATAAATGGCACGAAACAAATCCCCCGCTGCGGGGGAGGGCGTCGGGGGAGGGGGCAGAGCGGGGCCCATAAATATGATCTCGGCTTGACAATGATATTTTTCAAAGTCCTCGCCCCGGCGTTTGGGGCCTCCATTGCCTGGTTGTTTACACCAGGAGGGGGGCCCAGGTTGGTCCACGCGATCAAACGCAGCGCGCTCATTTACATATATCTTTAATTACGGTGAGGTTAACGGATCGTCAATAATTTACTGCGGAGATATCTTTTGCCAGAGAGTAAACTCATTTCTAATGCAAAAAAGAAGTGGGAAACGATTTAAATTTTGCATTTTATCATTACATCTTCCGAGTTTTCATTCACAAGATTATTAATTTATTTATATTTCTTATTATTCTTTTATTTATATATTATTTATTTTATTTTTATTTATTTTTATTATATTTTATTATTATTATTATTATTATTATTATTATTATATTTTATTTATTTATATTTATATTTATATTTATTTATATTTTATTATATTATTAATATTTATATTTATTTATATTAATATACAACAAATCCCGCCTGAGTGATTTCCAGAGGTCGTTTTTCCTGCGCTTTTTCTTCCCTTAGTCATCCCTTCCACTCTTACCACCCTTTCTTTCCCAAAATTATGCCTCCAGGGCACACAACCCTGAGAGTAAATATGAAAAGGCAGAACGGAAATGTCCGCTTTGGCAGTTAATGAATCTGTCATCACAAAATAGAAATATTTCAACATTTTGGAAGCTATAGTGGTTCATAGTTGGCCTAGACGAAAAGAAAAAAAATATATACAGTAAAGTCCGAGATACAACTAACTCTCCCACACTCGGACGGTGCGATAATGACCGCACCGTCCTTATCATTGTTCTTATCATTGTTTGTTCTCATCGCTGCCGCTACAATACTATTTATATTTGACATAATTTTTAACAAATTCTTATCAAAATTTATACATTTTATATATATACATAAAAAATTCATTTAAATGTCAATTAATTTCAATTTTCAATTATTTCTAAACTCAATAATTTCACATCAATGCAATGTTATGTCCCTCGGGCGAAATAAGGGGAAACTATTATTTTATAGTATATTATTTATTATTATTATTATTATATTTTATTGAAGGAAATAGATGAGGATTTTGGGAATTTGAAACACTATTACAGTGAATTCAAATATAAGAAAACAATAGAGGCAGTGCCTATTTGTTTTGTTTATTATAAAAAAAATTATTATTACTATTATTTATTTACTACTTTTATTGTAATTATTATTATTAAATGATTATATATTGTATTTAGAAGTAAATATATGCCCTCCTTATTAGGTTAAGTGGGAGAGTAAAACAAAAATTATATAAGTGAAAGATACGATTCATCTGTATTTACACGACTACATAGGGAAGTTAAAAATAAATACATATCCTGCAATCAATTATAAAGACTACACTACGGAAAAGAAACTCTTTTGGAAGGAATCACAAGCAGTTATTAATACTAATTAATTAAGGGGAAATAAGCGGGTCTAAATACCTTATAATATACACAACTGTGTTAACATAAAAGGAAAAATACTTTTGGAAGAGTCCTCAAATGAATTTGAAAGCATAGCCGAAATATGCTAATTTAACATAATCGTTTCTTGTCTTTGAGTTAAGTTGGACAATTTCGAGCGGGGCAGGCGATGGATGGATCACCTGGACCCGAGCAAAAGGATTCCACCTTGTCGGGAGCAAAGTGGTTCCCCCCGGGCTCATTTGCATACCTGAATGAGATATGCAGCGGCTTCCCCGCAAATCAGCAAAACAAACAAAGGGAACCAACCAACGCCATCACGTGATTACGTCCCGGTCCGTTTTAAAATTAAAAATAAAATCATGTTGAAATTGATTTAACAAAAGATGCTAATCAAAGGAATTTGTTTTCTTCTCCTCGGAGGGTGTTTCAGGTATAATATTTTAGTTTTGCGGGTTTTGAGGTTTGTCTCTGACATCTCCTGTGGCCCCTTTTGGCGCCCCTCTGATGGGATTTTAATTTGGACCTGTCACTGAAAATTCACATATATCACCTTTTGCATTTCTCTTAAATTATAATTAACTTTTTTTATTTACTCTCGAGGGGGTTGCGCTTTAGCAGACCTTAATTTATAAACCCTCCGGCCATTAAATGAATCACTTTTACAGGGTTGTTTTCCGCCAAAAAGGAAAGACAACATTGAGAGGGCTGTTTTTGGAATCCCTTTTCTTTTCCCAACTTCATTTCAGGTCGAGCGTTTGTACAATTTTTGGTCCTTAACAAAGGCAAAATTCATCCCCTTTTTTGCACATCGGCTATTGCAATTAATGCGATATTCTGAAAAAGCTAATAACCTAATAATTAATGCTTTTTTTATTCAAACGAGAAAGGGATATTCATCCCCATGGAAATTAGAATCGAAAGCTCTTTTGGAAATGAAGACGTAAAAGGAAATAAATTTTGTAGATATCGACTTGAATGGAAAAGCAAAAAATAAATCGAAAAGGGAAATGGTCGAAATGAGGAGGGAAGGGTTGGCGAGAAAGAGGGGATGACGGGGAAATTGAATTTTCTCACTGTCCAATAATACTGGGCATTTCTCACAGTGGCCACTTTGGATTACGCCACAAGTGACCTCTCACCTGCTCCTCAATTTCTTTTTTTCGTTCCTTAGAAATTTAAATAACCCTTTTCTTCGTGGCGGAGGAAAAGAGAGGCGAGAGTAAATCACACTGGAATCGATTTTTCCCCAATTTAACCCCAAATATCGGCACTTCTCTGTAAAAGACCTGAAAACAGGGCCGTTTGGTGTACCCTTACGGACCTGCATGTAAACAATGTGCACAAAGAAACCGTCCAAATTTCCATCGGTCGAACTCCGGTCACGGCATTTGAAAATTAATTAATTTTCCGGAATTCATATATTATAATTAGCATGATAATATTATAATTGCGGAATTTTCAAAAAAGAATTGACGTAACCAGTTCCAGAGAAAGCAGCTGAAGAAGTGCAGTTAGAGAGGACTTTCCACCTGCGCATATTCTAAAGAACCGTATAAATGTCCTTTCCCTCATTGTAATCCTTTTCTGGTGAGTTTCCGATGAAATCAATATGTCGGCGACTTCTCCCCGAATTATTCTCTATAATTTTAATAGAAACAGGTTCTGCGAAGAGACTCGTCACGCAATGTTATCACACGCGGAATCTAAGCAGAAGACATCAAAAGAAAGTCAGTGACTTGTTATAGAAATGATTCCCACAGAAGAGAATATACAGAAAATGGGAAAATGTTCTCCTCCCTTCTCTTGCCGTTAAACACACAGCCTGTGCGGCTTTTCCCTAAGCACCTGTAGTTAACATCATTTCAGATACCTGTAATTAGTCACTATTACGTTCCTTAATAACTGGAAAGTTTATTTTTATAATTTTTCCAGCCAATTCTTCGGTTTATCTCCACTTAAGCGCTTATATCCGACTTCACTTCCTCGGGATCTTATGCACCCGCACTCCCCATCCCACAGGAAGATACTTTATCTATTGATTAGCGCAAATGAGAAGGAATAACCATTCGTTTTTTTAGGGGTCAGCACTTACAGTGGACTGTAAAGATCATTTCACATAAGATGGGAATTTGCATAAAAAATAAGTGCAACACACTTAAATGTATATTATAAATTTTCCTTTTTGTTCCTCTTTGTTTTTTTCTTTCTAAAAATGATATCCCACACTGAACTATTTTATTCTTATTTTTTATAATGAATTTTTTCAACAAAATGCTGCCGTAAAAATTAAATTTTATTTATTTAGTTATATTTATTATTTTATTTTTATTTATTTATTAAATTAATTGTCTTAATTTAATTATTAATAAAATTGTAATCAAATAAAAAAATATTTTTATTTGTTTATCAAATTTTTCTTTTTTTTTGTCACCAATCGATGTCTTCAAACGCATAAAATTAGAAGTTATCTTAATTCAAGCTGTTAAACTCTTAAAAGTTTCTTGTAATCGGAAACACGTTTTACTAATTATCTCTGTGTCATTTTTAATAATTTTCGTTCCCCTAATGGTGACGACCATTAACGAATGTTCCACCGCGTCTGTTAATTTAATTATTTTCGTTAACAAAAACAAATTCATTTTTTCTCACTCTCAATAATGAATATATTAGTTTATAAAATCAGATCCAAGATAAAACCTGATGAGAACACGCATGTAAATTTACTCCCCTCTCCCCTCCGCCACCCACCCTCCGCGTTCATTACAACCCCGATACCAAATAATTAACCACGTTGAGAAATTTCTCGTTTTAATTAATTTGCATAAAAAGTGTTGCACTGTCCAGCCCTGAGCACAATCTCGTTAATTACATTTATTTTGCTTTTTATTCTCTAATAATTATCTTGTCTCTCGAAAAAAAGTGAACATTTTTTTCGTTATTCACAGTTTCCGGTGGAATTTTACTTTCAATATCTTACAATTTTGAAAAACACCCCTTCCTAATGTGCGGCGCCCTTTTCTATGGATAAAAAATAAATTTCTTTCGAGTGAATTTCTTCAAGACTTTATATACTATTATACTTATATTTTTGCGCAATGTATTATCCTAATGATTATCTTTAAAGTGAAGGTATGCACAATGTTTATTTATCAGATTGAAAGCCATCCTGCTGACCGGGGCAAGAAGCACCCTCAAGGGACACCACAAAAATATTTTAAAAGGCGTAGCTTTCAATTCGAAACTCAAAGGGGAGGGAAAGACGGACTTTGGCCTTTCGAATAACTTTTTTAGATTGCTTATGAGGAAAGTAAACAAGAGGGGGCGGGAGAGGGAAGCAGGCATTTTTTTCCTTTTTTTTTTTCAAAGTTTGTTTTGCCGGGAAATGATCAAGAGCAAAATTTACCCCTTGAGCAAATATTAGGGACAGCAAAAAGGCCCTCTCCTTATATTAGATTAAATCATTATTACGTAATGAGTTGAGTTTTTTCCCCGTGAATGAGCATCTGCAGACGCGAGAGGGGGTTTTAGCGTGCCTGAACGTTTGCAACCCCTCCTTCCGTGAACCTGCCCCGTGAAATAAGTAATTCGATAGCATTTCAGGTTGCTAAGGGATAAAAAAGAAAATTAATAACTCATAATAATATCTAAATGGAAGAAGGGGTGAGGGTGTTCTTTTGTTTTCACCCCAAAGAAAAAAGGGAAAAGAGGAGGAATTCCATTATAGCTACATCCGGTGCAATGATTGCAGAAATCAAAGATGTGAAATTCCGTAAGGGTTGTTTTATCTTTTATATTTAAGGGTTTGTGTTTTTCTTTTCAATTTAGGTTCCAAGGTCGAGGGGAGGGAAAGGGGAGTCTTTAAATACTTTTAAACACTCATCGCCATCTTTATCGCTTTTCCTTTCTTTTACAATTCAGTTTTAAATATCGCAAATGGTAGTCGCCATTTTACTTTTACTTTGAGTCTTTCGAAGCGTTTTTGGCTATTTAAACAGAGTCCAAAAACTTAGTTTCGCATTGCTTATTTCCTTGGGCACAAAAATTTGAATTCTAAATTTTTTCTCAATCAAATTTTCTCCAGAATGAGCACAACTTTTAATTATTAATAGTAAAAAAGTTGCGAGTTTTTAACCCACACTTTTGAGAGAATAACTTTTCAACACTTATTTTGATTAATGTATAAATTTCCACCGCCATCGATTGCTGAATCGATACTGTAACGCAACACTGCTAAACACAATATTTTATTAGCGTTCAGGGGAATGAAAACTCCTCTCCACGATTACTATAAAAAGAAAAATACGAAAAATGAGGGTTCCTCTTAAGGAAAAAACTCTTATGTTTACACCGGATCTCAGTTATTATGAACCGGATGTGAGAGTCCCTTAGAGAAGCCCTGGCTTTTATAAACTAAACATCAACGAATGATAAATATATTATTTATATTTTCTTATCTCCTCCATGACCCGCTTTTTGTTTATACACTTTGGGCGAAATCTTTTTTTCTTTATTTATTTGATATTGATTTATTTAAACAAAACCAAATAAAAATTCATTATTTGAGCTTTAGTTTATCTGATGAATCATGTGCAAGTATTAACGCACTTTATAACATTCAGGGGTGGGAAAAGAGAAGAAGAGCGGAGGAGGGCTCAAAATTGTAAAAGCTGTCCTAATGTTTACGTCACATGTCCCGTAATTGGCGATTCCGCTCAGAAATTGGGGAGTTGGGAATATTCGGGGCTTCCATTAGGGGAGGGAATGAAAATGAAGAGGAATGATGTTGGGAGAAAGAAACGATGTCCGGTCGTGCGTATGTTTCCGTGTGTGAGAAAGCAATCATATGTTTTTGAGTTAATCGACTCACTCGTGCAAAGATCCACCGAGAAAAGCGGAGAACAAGCAGAAGACGAGGAAGGAAGAGTGAAAGGCGGTGGAGGGCCGAGGGTTAGAAAAGCCGTTTTCTGAATTACTCGGAACGACCATAAACTAGCTTTTGGAGTATCTTCAAACTCTTTCTGGCTTTTTCTTTTCCTTTGCTTAAACTTTTCTTTTTTCCTTTTTCCAGGGTTAAATTGATCGTTTCAGAAGTTAACGTTTTACATGCGGTCGTGATTATTGCTTTTCTTACGAGGAGTTTTTCTATCTTTTGACTCCCGGTCTCACCGGAAGTCTTCAAAAGAGGGAGGGGGTAACAAAATGATTTTGCATTTTGCCATGAGAACATGTTTTTGCCGTCAAACGGACAGTCACTGACCAAATTATTCTTAGTTTCTTTGCTCATTACAAATCTGAAAAAGCAAAAATTTATCAAAAGGTCTTTATTCTCCCAAGCACTTAAACAATTATACCTATGAAGCGCATTTTATAATATAATTTCTCATAATATACATAGAGAATCTAATGGCTAAAATACTTAATACAGATGTAAGAAAATTAGGTTAACCCTTTTGCTGTGAATGTGAAAACTGTACATTATAAAGCGAAGGATTGCAAAAAAGAGTCGATCGCGCCTTAGGACGAACAAAAGGAAACTTTGCAGAGTTTTCCATCCAACGAAAATCCATTATTAATGGAATATCTGATGAATTTCAAGGAATGTTAGCAGTCTCACGGTCTGAGAGGTTCCGGAAAAAACCTGTTCTTTCCATCAACTTTCTCAGAATCACCCTTCTGGAGAAGGGATCAAAAACCTTTTTCCACCCCAAAAAAAACTGCCTAAAAGAGGTTAAACGTATTATAATGGATTCTGGCAGAATGGATCATTTCTCGGGAAAAAGCGGAAAACGGCTCCCTTTCAAAGTTAACCGGCAACTCCATCTTCTTATGCTGAGTATATTTTCCCATAAACAGGTAAAAGAGGAGGAATTCGTTTTGTGAAATAAACGAAAAAAATCTTTTCCCCAAAAATGGGTCATGAGATTTTTCTGTAAAAAACTTGCAACCAACAAAAAATCCACTCATAATCTAAACATGGGACTTATTTATATCAAATGGTAATTTTTTGCATAAATGCCAACCCCTAAAAATCTTTTTTTTTTTAATTTTGAAAAATGAGCACAAAAGATTTTTTTCCTTTAAAAAAAAATAGGGGTGAATAAGAAAAATTTTTTTACGAAGAAGTGAAATATTTGGGGATAATTCATGCTTGAATAATCCCATGTGAATCTCAACAATTTGGATCCCTCAAAAGTATTTTTGCCTCCCCGGAGGGTTGCTGGAGATATTGCAATGATTCCAGACAAAAGAGGAAAATTTCCTTTGGCTGTGTGGAAATTCAAAGGAAAGTATTATTTTCATGGAAATTAAGAAACCTAAACTGTGTCGGGCCGAAACATACAATACATTTTGTATTGCATACAATCAGTGAATATTTACACAGTTTTTCCAGCTCGTCTATTTTCAATGAGGAAAGAGATTTCCATACTTGTGCGGTTGTCACCGGAAAATGATTTGAATCCAACTGCCAAAATCAGAAGCGAGAACACTGTCTCAGCGTCAACCGCGAGGGGTGGCGAGCGTTAGGCAAAAGGGGTTGTTTTTCCGGTGTCACACAAATTAGATGTGCTAAGCCGGAGCAGAGTTTCCCCCCCTCTCTTTTTCCAGCCCCGTGAGTGGTTGGTTATGACGCGCACCAGTCAGTCGACGAACAAAAAAGCAACGGAAGAGTTGGAGAACAATTGCGGCATGCTTTAAAATTTGCAAATGGGAAGACGTTACAAAAGAATTCGGTGTCGTGTGCAAGGGTTTGAAAAGGAAAGGGAAAAAGCAAGCGGACGGTTGGGCCTGCGCAAACACCAACGAACTCTCTATAAATCAAACACGTCAAAATTAAAAAAAGGAAATAATTGTAAAGAGCTGTGATTTCGTTGGGGAACAAACACCGCGCGCAAGCCGAACACGCTCTCTTATTGGTTGCAAGGGAATCGTCAAAGGGGTAGCCAACACTCCTATCGGAAGGGGTACGATAAAAAACGGGAAGCCCTATAAAAAATCTACAAGTAATATTTTCATATATGCGAGGCATAAGGGATAAAATCCGCCGGGACGCCAACAGCGCATGTACATTTTATTCAAATCAGATCTTGCGCCGTTGGAGGGAGTTTCCATTTGGCGCTCCTCTGCCCCCACTGCCCTCCCCATCCATCTATCCTTCTTCTTCTCCTTCGTCTCCTTCTTCTTTTCTTCATTCGGCTCGTTATTACCGCCATATTGATGCAGATTCCCGCTACTTCTCCCCACCTCCGGGGGGCTGAATGCGGATGGAGGGGCGTGAGGGGAAGGGGGAGAGAAACGGAGAAAAAATCCTTTCGTGCGCTTTTTGTCTTCCAATTTTATTTTTATTTAATTCTTGAGCTTTTTTGTCTTTCTCCGGGTAAAATATTTGAAAATAAATCAAATTTCCTTTTTTGTTCGCTCAAAGTTTTCTGTGCTTTCGAAATTTTCAAAGCAGAAGTCCGAAACCGATTTTGAAATGGTTTAAAACTTACTAAAATTGAAAGCTGATTAGAGAAAGCACAACACCGAGTAACTAAGTAAAAGACAGGATAGAAAATTTCAAAAGAAAATACAAGAAAAGTATTATACACATTTAAAATGAGGTCAGGGAATTATTTTTCAAAAAAACTAAACTTAACATTTCAAGCTCTTAATCACAGAAGAATTATCCAAACAATTCCTCCGTCAGCAACAACACAAACAAAATCAGTTAGAAAAGCAGAAGCAAAAAATTCATTACAAATTACACCCAAAATACAATGATACACCCAAGTAAAACTTTTTTGCACCAAAAACTATACCAAAACGTTTTGTGTGAATTTGAAAATTTACCGAAAGTGTCGATAGTGCAGAACTTTTCGCATTGTCTTCCCCCAAAAAGGTTCAAAGATTTGTGGAAAACCTATCCCACGATGAGTCAGTTCTGTCCAGCTGACTCCAGACGCAATTGCTTTCTTTCTGCCGCTTCTTAAACCGTTCGAGCTCCTTCAGCTTTTTAATTTCCGCCTCCATTTATTCTTTTTCATCCGTCTAATCTTTTTTTCTTTTCTTATTTCCTACTTTCGTTTGTTTCAGAGAGTGTTGTTGTTGTTTTCCACCTTTCCGGACACTCAGAATATTCTATAACCTCTTTAAATCATTCTCGGTGTTCTCCTAAGGGTTTTTGAAGTTATCCCCTCTTTGTTTTGGCTCCAACTGCTGACGGCACCGAAACAGCAGTATAATGTTTGAATGTAAAATGAATGAATTTTCAAAACATTCTCATTTCTTTCATTTTTATAACTCTTCAAAAACCAAACCTCGAAAACAACATTGAAAAAATAAAAAAACTCCCGCCAAAAGTATGATAAAAATCCCCCAAAAATAAATGGGAAAATGGTTGCGTTATTTTGCCATTTTTTTGGCCGGGTCTTCTGTTATTGGGCTCACCTCATTGGTTATTCATCAGCCAATCAAATGCAAACGTTATGAGAAGAAACGGTAATTGTATGATAATAAGATTATTATCGAGGCTAAAAAGAATCATTTTTTTAACATAACAAAAGAGGACGGGAATGGAGAAAAATTCATGGATGCGAGATGGGGTTATTTATCGAAGTGGGATCCATCTTTCATTTTAGGATCACCTCGTCGCTTTTTCAACCCCTTTTCCTGAGGGGTTAAACACACGAATGATTGAAACGTCGCGCAGGTGACGGTTTGCAGACTTGCGCCATTCAAACCTTTAAAAGGCAATCTTTTTTTTGGAACCCCTTTGAGCCACCCCATTAGCCAAGGCATCTGCTTCACTTTTTTCCATTCTTTACTCCGAGGATAATCGAAAAAAGGTATCCGAAGTGGTAGATTTAAAAAATAATTCACCCCGACGAAAAAAATTTGCACCCTTTTTTGGCTTTTTTAAAAGAGAAACATAAGAAGAACGTCTTCGTGGGGATTTTTTTATGTTCAGACTAATTTTTCTTTTAATGAAAGGTTTTTCCTTAAAAAACTTAAAATCTAAATGAAGTTCGGATTATTACTTCTTTTTAGGGGGTTGCTTTTTTGGTATTAAAAAAAATTCACATTATTACCTTTCTGGTTCAGGTACGACCATGACCCTTCAGATATTGTGTCAGGCACCAGGCTAATGCACAAACCGATTTATGAACTCTCCTTTTTTAATCGACTCTAAATTTTGTCCGCCATTTTTTTCCAAATTATTATTTTTGGTACAATATAATTTTTCTTATTGAAAAAAATATGTAGCGTGTCTTATTACTATACAATGTTTGTAGTTTTCAATTTAGTCTTCAAAAACAATACCTCCAAAGAAGTAACTAAATGGCATTAATATGACAGTTCCCATTATAAAAGGCTGTTAATGGAAGCAGAATTGCAGTTTGATAATTAAAATCCAACTCTTAATGACATATCCGGAAGCATCTTAGCCACTTTATATCCAACATGAAAGTAGGGCCAAAAGTAGGGCTGCGAGGACACCAGAGGAAGAGGCATGGGCGAACCCTGAGGGCAGATATAACGGGCATACACTAAAATCTAAAAGATTAAATTATTAAATTTAAAATAAACAAATCCACACCCACTGCCTTTTAATGAATTTGCCAATGTTTACTGTTTCCCCCAACTCAGTATATGAAAATGATATTGCTGTCTCACTTTCTCTGCTTTTTATTCTGTTATATTTATATACTCATCCAGTATCTCATTTATACTATTTTTCTAAGTTCAGTGGTAAACTATTTTTTAATTTCAACTCAAAAGCCACTTAAAATTATCATCTCAGAATGAGATCAGTCTGGCAGGCTTTGAGACCGTTTTCAAATACTAAAAATATACTATTTCCTCTGGTATAAAAATATAAATACCAGATTACGTAGTCACGGATGCGAGGAACCAACACCTTGCAACCTTGAAATATTTTTTCATCTTCCGGTGGTTTTCCAAGTCCTGTTCGTTTGGGCATCCGCAAGAACCTGTTTTCAGGGACTATAATAAAAAAAGATGGCAAGCAAAAAAGTGAAAGCTTCCCCCACTGGCAGGGGATGAAGGAGAAAACGGTGGGGAACAGGGTTTAAAGAGATTTATTTATTTGAATGCCGCATGTTCCAATGGCTTACTTCGTAAAGAATGGGGCCCCGAGGATAGAAGAGGGTCCTTTGTTTGCCTTGGCAAGTACTTCTTATCGAAGTTCAAACACCCCTCCGCGGTCCGAGCCACCCTCGCGCTTCCCACTCTCCCGAAATGGACAAAAGAGACTAAAACTTTCTTTGTTTCTTTCTCCCTTTTCAATCTATTTATTCAAATTATCTTTTCTCATTTCTTCCACATTCGGCTTTGATTCTATTTTCATAACCTGACAACTATGGCGTGTGAAAACCAAAATATTTCACAAAATGTAGCAAGTTCGGGAATCTCTTGAGCCCTGCATCAAACGTTCTCCTAACATCTCCGCAATAACTCCTTTGGGAATGGTTCAGTGGTTAGCATGAATGAGCATATTCTCATAAACTTTGGATTATATTCAGGTGAAAAAGTTCGTTAATCATTTAAACGAGCCACCAAAGTGGAAATAAACATTTGCGGATTCAGGGAAACATTGCCAAGGCTTCATCGCGTCGAAACTACGTAAAACCAGTGAAAATCCGGGGAAACAAAGACCAGAATAAAATCATCCGTAATGTTTTAATTTTTCTCTCCCCCGCGCTCTCCGATGCAGAGCATGGCACGAGGTTTCCCTCATCCCCTAACCTCCCCCGAGCCCCGAAACCTCTCGTTCGTCGGTGGCCCTCGTTGTGGCGCGCACTAATCAATACTAACCCTCCCGCCTCCTTTTCCTCCCCCCTGCCTGCCTCCCCCTCCTCCTCCACAGCATCTCTCCGAGCCATTTCACCATCAGAATCAATTCCCCGGTCTCCCGTTCCTTTCCGCTGTCCTCATTGTAATTTCATTTGATTTGACGTATTTTTCACGCCGATGAATTCCTTCCATTCTCTGATTTCCAGGGAAATTGAGAATGAATTTGCTAAATAAGTTATGTTAATTTACTATCTTTTCCAAATATATTGGTTCGAGAGGGTCGTTTGGACTTCAGCCAATGCCGGGGATAATTAGAAGGCGTTCTCAGTTTTATTACATAAAAGTCGATGAGGAGAGGCGCTTTTTTCTGTACTTCCAACAGCTTTCTGAACACTGAACGGGGATTTCATGACTCATAAACCCAAACTACAGACACATACCAACCGACTCAGAAGCAGTATTATCAACGACTGAACACTCAGCAACTCTGAAACGCGTTTTATTTTCGCCCCCACTGAAAATTATTCACCCCTTAAAGTTATAATTTTTAGCAACTGTACTAAATTAATAGTAATATAATGTAATAATTTACCCTTATCTCGCCCGAAGGCATTAAGGGAGTTAATTAATCATAAAATTAAATCAAAGAAATAACCACCCAGTTAAAAGAGAAGGCAATAAGGCAACCCAACCTGTGAAATTCTGTTAATAGAGCTTTCGCCCCCTCGCTCCCTTTAAGCCAATAATATTGATAGATAAAATAAAGACTCTGGGTTGTAAAAAAAAGCAAAAGAAAATCATCTTCTGCATCTGTCGTTGCTTCAGGGGTTGTTTGTACCCCTTTTCCTCTTGAAAATCAGGATAATTTCTCATTCTCTCCTTTCTTTTGAGGAGGAAAAAAGAAATTGAATTCGTAAGAGCCCGTTTTTAATTTAAATCAAGGAGAGCGTCGGAAAAGGAAAAAAGATAGAAAAAGAGGAAAGATGACGGAGAGCAGAAGAGGAAAAAAAAAAAAAAAGAGAAAATCGTTCATGTAAGAAATGCTTTGATGTAAAAGTAAACCGGTATTTGAATTGCTTTTTCTCCCGGAAAATGGAAACCCAATCATTTTCCTACTGCCTTCCATATCGAAAAATTTTCCTTTCCTCCCCGCCTCCCCCAAGTCCGTCCTCCTCCTCCCCTCTTTCCAGCCCGGATTTAATTTTTTCAAACTCAATTTTTTCTTCTCAAAATACAATATTTTAACGGATTTATAAGCGAACTGCTTTCCTTCTAAATTTTCCTCAATTTTTAAAAGATTTAGTTTCAGGTACGCAATATTTTCTTACAGGGGTTAATATAAATAAATAATTATTTGAGGCGATACTGTTTTGTTTCTGCGAACGAATATCATTTATTTGGTTTATTCCCTCAAAAAAAAAAAAGTTCAAGGCTTTAATGTTGCCCCGTACTGTATTTGCATATTTTAATTTTTAACGCTCAAAAGATATTTTTCATCTGTCAGTTAATTTAAAATAATTTTTATTTTTAGTTCCACAGTAAATAACTAATAAATTCCAGGATGTGGGTACTCATTTATAAAAGTTTTAGTATTTATTAATTTTAATGGGTTTTAAAATTAGTTGTACTATTCATATATCCAATAAATATTCAACACCGCTAAATAGGTTCGAGTTCATTTCAAAATGGCCACCTCTGCTTATTTTCATACTTAAACCAGAGTTTTCTTTACTTTGAGGCAATTCAGGATACTGTAACTGACTAAAAGACGATTCCATAATGGTTTATTAATTCGAACATGAGCGCGGGAAGAGTTATAAACCTTGCAGAAATAAAAATGGCTAATTTTCTGTTTAGGTAAACCATGGATGGGAGACGAAACCCCCTGGAGAAATAAGGAATCCTCAAACGAAGATCGAAATAGACATGTAAAATTAGGTAAGTTGGAAAAACGTTAAAGGGAAAAGTAGGAAAAGCTAAGCAAAACACTCTGGAGCGCCCTTGCCCCTTGGTCTTGGAAGCAGGACAAGAGTTTCCTCCGATTGCTTTTATTCCCCTTCCCTCCCCTGGAAGAAGCATACGCTCAAGAAGTGTTTTCGGATAAGAGCCATCGACTCGATTGACGGACATTTTGTTCTGTCGGACGAAATCTCGTTTCACACTTGTTAGAGATTTGAATTATTGAATCCTTCTGTCGATTCCTCCTTTTACCCCTCCCGGTTTTCTTTATATCCTCAAAATTTGAAAAACCTCACTGAGGAATTGCCGCCGCGAAATCAAATTTCCAACTGAGGTGTTGGAAAGGTTTTGTCTTCGCAGCTCGAAGAAGGTTTAGAGTTAAGGGGTGGAGAGGGCTCAAATTGAAATTCCGAAGAGTGAGCGCAGAGGGAGGGAGAGGGCAGAAGAAAAATGTCATTGATTATATCCGAAAATAACAACTCAAAAACTATCAAAACAACGTGACGCAGCTTGTAATACACGTGTTATCCAGAAGGGATTGAGAGTGAAAGTGAAAGTCGAAGCCACCCCTTTCACCTTTCACCCCAGGATTTTGATTTAAAGCGTTTTGATTTATTTTTATGAGCATCGAGAACTCTCCACACTTTTTGTTTTTTTTTTCACTTCAGTAGAATTTGTTTACCCCTATAAAGACTATTTTTAGAAATTGAGACTGCTTAAGGGGAGTAGAGAGGGAGCGAAGGGAAGAAAGAGACGTGAAAGGTTGATCGAATTAATATGGAAAGTCAAAACAAAGTTTTCGAAATAAGATAAAACAGCCCCATTTTTGGGAAAAGCGACCCTTTTCCCAAAAGTCCCAAATCGGGTGACGTAATAAGTTGCCATTACACTCGTGTTCCTCCCCTCTCCAATATAACTGTAAAAAATCGCAAATGAAATTCTTGAGGAAGGGAAAAAACCACCCCAAGTGCTTTTTTATAAGCCCCGTTACTTATTCAAATAACATGCCCCAGAAAACTTAGCAGGAAATATTTACCCTCGAGTGAGGGGTAAGAATTGTTATCCATTTTAAAGTTAGTCTGGGAGAAGGGTAGTTTATGGTGATTTAATGGACTTGTGAACAAGCATCTTATTTAAGGGTTAAAGTTCGGGGAAATATGTACTAGATTTGTTCTAGGGTGAAAAGGGACGCCAAAGTTTTTTCTTCTTTCATCCCCTTGTCCTTCTCGTGGACGAGAGCTTTTCTTTTATTGGCCTTTCGTTAAAATTCAATGTCCTGCAGAGGAAAGAATAAGTTGTGTACTATTTCGGCAACAAAATGGCGTAGAGGGAGGATCGAGTTATCGATATTGGTTTAGGTTTGGGATAATTTCGCGTTCCCGGGTTTCGGCGAAACATTTAAATTTTAACCGGTAGCAGGTGTTAATGACAGGTACAAAAAAGGCTCGCGGACAGTTCGCAGGTGGTCGCATCTAAATGAGCATATTTGAATAATATAATATGAGCAAAGTTTGCAGTTTAAGTTTTGGAATTCTCTTCTGCTTTTTTTCATTGACACGACCAATGACACGACGTCTGCTTTTACTCGACAATCCTGAGTGCCCTTTTCCAGTTTTTTTTTTTTTTGAGGGGAAGCAGGAAAAGAAATGCACATTTGGAAAAAGTTGACGGACTCCCCACTGTTAAAACCGACAGCTGATTCCCCAATGGCCGCCATTTCAGGATCAAAAGGAAAAAATTAACAACAACGCCATTTGTTGCAAACATTTTTATATGAAAAAAAGTAACGATTCTGACATGTGGCAGATGAGCGAATAATACAACCCCCGTACAACAATCCCTTGATGGAAGGGTTGGAGAAATGATGTAAAATATAATTCGATATGATGAGCCATTTTTTCCAATTTTCGGAAATGGTGCATTTTAATTCCCCGAATAATCATTCAGATTTCATTCCTTTTTCGCAAAGGTTTCCTCCAAAATTCCACTTAAATTAATAAAAAGGGAGCATTGTCGGCGTTTAGAAAATAATGAAAACATATTTATCATTGGAAATTAAAAAAAAAAAAGATTTTCCGGAAGGCAAAGAACCCAAAGGGAGAGAAAAGATTCATTTTAGACAAAGACTAAGAAGCCACCTAACTGAGTGGCCGTCAACGGAAAACTCTCTTTTCCTTAAATACAAAACCATATTAATTCCAGGAGTCGTATTTCTTTCGGAAGCTGGAGAAAGGGAGGACTAAAAGAGAGAGAGAGAGAGAGAGAGAGAGAGAGAGATGCTTGGAGGAAATCACCAAGAGGGTGGCTAATGGCGTCCGCTTATTAAACCTCTCGACCTTTTCCCCGACTTTGTTATTAGTTTTGTTAATTTCTTTCTTTTTTTGGTTCCCTAAAATTAATCTAATACTGTTTTACAGTTAATTTAAGAAAAAGCAATTTCAAAAATTTATGTTTAGAATTTCGTAGAAAAGCATAGAAAACTGGAGCCGTTGTTTGTTAATTCAATCTTGATAAAGTAATTCTATATTGGCGTCCACGGTTCCCGAAAAAGGGAGAAACAGGGAAATGGGGGAGGAGTGATTTAAATGATGTCAGGAAGGTGTTTCTCCTGTAGGGGTCGAAAGCTCGGACCGTTGGACGCCTGGAACGAACTGATAAGCGGCGGTCATCGTCGTCACTTCATTGCATCCGAGGGTTGTCTCCTCCCCATCTTCCTCATCACCTTTTACCCCATTTCCTCAAAATCCCGTCTCGGAGGAAAGGAAAAAAGACTTTAAAGGTCAAGCATCTTGTTCGATTGACCTCCCTTCGTAAAACACTTTCTCCCTTCGAGCTTCGCCACCCTCGTTCACCCCTTTCTGCTTTTCCTTTTTTCAACCCCAATTTTCAATCATGAAGCCCCCATTTCCCATGTGCTGTAATGCGATATGCGACCCCGCCGCCTTTTCATTAGTCCCTCACTTGTTTTCACATGTTTTATGTTGCAGAAAATGTTTTCTTCTGGTTTTCTCTTTCCTCTCATGGGCGGGGTTGTCTTTTAATCGATTATGTAATCGTCTTTTTATGGGTTTTATTAGGACGGCATCCGGATGAAGATGACGCTTGTGTGGTTTTTTCTCCCGCACCGCCACTTTACATTTTACTCTCCTTTTCTACTTTTCCCTCATTCTATAAATTGTCTTTAAAATTTACAGAACTTTTAGATTATACTGTTTAATTACAGATACACTTCTGGTAATAATTTGAACTAATATTATTACTTATTTATATAATACATCTGATATTAAAGTAATTTTTTAATATATCTTCTAAAATCCCAGGAAAAAATTAAATAGATTTATATTCTCCCCTAAAAATGTAAAAACTGGGATAAGTTATAGATTAATTAAAAAGCCCCCTCATACTTCCTCCCCCAAAAGCTATCACAAAGCTCCCTTCCCTCTTTCGCCCACCCCTTAGTTCCAACGACCAACTTTTAATTTTTATTAGGAAAAGTTTCCAGGTAACGCAACACCGAAATGGCGGGGATAAATCAAAATCCTCGAGGCAAATAAATAAATAAAGAAAAATCCGGTAAAAGCTTAAAAAGAAATATGTTTTCATAAAAATCTCATTCCCTTTCTTTCAAACTGCCTCCACTTTCACCTTCCATTTAAAGAAAAAAAGGAAATTAAGGTTGTTACCAATATTTCAAATCAAATAACCTCGAAATGAAGGGTTTGGGGAGGTGAAAAAAAAATGGCGTCTGCTTTTGAAGCCAAATTAATATTTTCAAAACTTTCGCCGGGGAAAAAATGAAAAAGTTGTTGGATTTAATTACCCAACAGAAAGCTTTTTCAAATTCCTTTTCAACATTTTCTCCTTTCGGCCATTTTCAAAAAGCCATTTCTTATCATTAGCGGAGGAAAACTCATAAAATGGCCACCACTTGAAACGGCTTTTATAATATCTCTTAATTATATAATTTTTATGGGGTGGAAGGGATGGGCGTATTACTTAATTCAGGTATAGCGTGAAGTAAGCAGAGGCTCTGATAATTTTTTATTCCAAAGGCAATTATATAAAATTAAGGCCTTATTCTTAATTAAAGAAGTTTGTTTGCGGGGAAAAATGGCAAATATTTCATTCCTTTCAAAAGCTTTTTTCAAAAGCTTCCATTTAAGTTTGTTATTTAGGATTGTTTCCGGTAATATTTGGACTTTTCCCTTTTTTTTTTTCGTTACTCACTTAAATGAAAAAATACACTCTCAAAGCACGATTCAAAAACTTAACAACAGAAATGGGGTGGTTAAAGAAAGAACGCCCCGGAAACGGTAAATAAGATGGTAGTTACCCTCGTGGCCGTCGCTCGTGCAAACGACTCCTACAGGTGATGAAGGGTTGTAAAAAATCAACCCCCTCAAAGATCCTCGACGCGGTGTTCTATTATGAGACACAAAAGACGGCTTGGGATCGTAAACAAACAGAGAACCTTCCCGGATGGAACCACCAAAAGGATTCAAGGTGAAAGAAAAGGGGCAGGATGGAACACTGTTGGAACGTGCGTGACCACGTGGCCCACTCAAAGGAGTTGTTCTTGGGAGAACAGCTCAAGTGGAGAGGGGAGAGTGGGCAAAACCCGGGCTGATTCGGGATAAATTTCAGAAATGGAAAGGAATCGGTCACTGCGAGTCCATCTGACGTCGGCAAGTGTTAGTTATGAAAATCAATAACTGTGCAATGGCGTTCGTCCCCTTGGGTTCGCCCCCTCGGATTGTCCACTGGCATTTATTGGGGTGGCTCATGTCCGCATTAATTTCCTCCTCAATTTTCATTCTTAATCATTTTTTTTTTTTTCATTTCGTTTTCTCTTTTACGGAAGTTGCTGAATCTTCGGGGATAGTTAATTTCACTTATTTTATTTCTTACCTACGCGTAATCTCCCACGTTATATTATTCTTCATTACTTTCTATCGGATTTTTTATTTGCTTTTGAATTAAAGTTTTTTATTGCCAGTTATATCATTTATGTGACAAACCCGAACAGCTATTGTTTACAATTCTTTCATTAAAACCCAATTTAAGGATTTCCTTAACTTTCAAATTAATCTTAATAAAAATTCAATTAGAAAAAGAACTGCCAAATTTTGTTCGCATTCACATCGGATAGAGAAAAACAATTTGAAAATTAACTGAAAAATTCAAAAAATTTTCCTCAACTGTTATTCCTGAAATCGGGTTTCCGACAGAAATGGGCGACAGAAGTTATCGAGATATCTGTAAATTTTTTTCTTTTGATTCTTATAGCTTTTTCCCGCTTTTAGAAAGAGCTTTTATAACTTGAGTTGGAAGCTTTGGGCAACACTGCCACCTTTACCTCTCTTTTTCCGAGAATAAAGAAGTTTCTGAGTGCCTTTAACATTTACACTATTTCCCGACTTTAAATTTTTATGTGGTGCTGCATACTTACTCCAATGTATCCCTCATTTCCTTTCCAGTATTTCTACTACGATTTCTAATACTCTCAGAGAAAAGAAAACAAAGAAGAGAAGGAAAAAACCTATAAAAAGAGAATTAAAATAAAATTTAAAGCACTTACCCTTAAAATAAATGGCCGTGTCCTCTTTCCCCTTCGACGGGGAGGAAATATATTCAAAGAGTGGATCTGGAAAAGAAAGAAAGCGGGAAATTTACATTTATTTATTGAAAGGTTCTCGTCATGAGTGGGAAAATGCACTCCCGTCTGAGGGAATATAAAATATATTCCGACCACGTGACCAAGGTGGTCAACTTTTCAAGCTTGGACCGCTTTTAGTCCAGTATCTCCCCGGCTTTCCCAACCCTAACTTCAATCCCTTTACACCTCCGCGACTTTCCGTTGCTTCGACCCGCGTTATGTCCCGATATGATTCTCACACAGGATCGGATTTCCTGCTTTCGGCTGTGTAAGTGTTTCATAACTCTTCAGACCGCCCATTAGATCTTATTAGATCTTTCCTGAGTGCTTATCGTTGGCCATAGCTCTAAAAATTTTATAATTAGGAAATGTAAACATTTTTTTCGCCAACACATAATTGAATTATTTAATTCTTTATTCAGGATGGAATCCAATTATGAAAATTATTAATGAAAGGAACATTGCCGTGAATTAATTAATGAGGGAATTTAGAAATTTTATCTAATTTAAAATTAGATTACTTAAGGGCGTTAAAGCAGTACGCATGTGAAATTCTTTTCAAGTTTTCAATTAAATTCATCGTAAGCTAAGCATGAAATTTTTATCAATTAAACCACAAAAATTAATCGTTGTAATGTTAACAATAAATTTTGGAAATTCATCATAAACCAATACGTGTTTTTTGTTAATGATTGTAATTAGTAAAAATAAAGTTTTTTGTGATCGAGAGGTGTGAAAATTACTGTAAAAAAAGAAAAGAATGAACCAACAGTAAATTTGAATGGTTTATTAAAATGGCCTGTGAATGATCTTATGGGAAAAAGTAAAAAAGAGAACCGATGACCGTGAAAAAGAAAATGGAGTAAGAGTTATTTTTATAGAATCTCGTTAAAAAGGCCCCAAAATGGGGTTGGGAAAGCAGGGGTAGCATGTGCAAGCCCGAGAAGTCGGCATGCAGAGTCGCGTGAAAAGTGGCCCCCCCGGGACCCATTGCGGAGACTGGACATCTCCTTTTTCCTTTACTTTCAAAATATTCATGTCCACTGCTAAACTCCACGAATTATTTCTCCTTTTCTTCCCTTCCTTTCTTTCGCATTATTCCCAAGCTTTCCGTCCTTTTCCCAGTTGTGTTCCCGTGTTGTGAAACCGACTTTTTTCCATTCTCTTAATAGACTTTTATGTTCAGGGATTTATGATCTCTTGACATGTTTCGCAGTCCCTTTTCCACCAATTTTCCTGCGATTAAGCGTTTCATTTACATTTGAAAGACCAGGGGATTTCTCACTCACTTAAATCAGGTAACATTTCTCGTCTGCATCTCCCCCGAAATTAGGTGTGATACTCTCGAAATAACCACGAAAAGCAACCGGGATAACCGACAGGCAATTACGCCTGACAAACATACAATCGGGCACCCTAATTTACAATTCTAACCGTCATGTGTTACTATAATTTTAAGGCTCGTTCGGCACACAAACTGGTGACAAATTAGGTACACGACACTGACAATAATTACCAACCCTTTTTTTATGGTAATTTGTGTTCATGGGAATCGTCAAACAAACTATGATGATTGGGGGCAGGTTTGCCACAGGATATCAGCTCGAAAGATTTCCCAAAAGGGGTTGAATCAAACTGCTGTTGCCGTTTTTTTTTCTCTTTTTGATTTGATACACAATTTTATTCAGCTTCACTTTATAATAAATTTATGCGTATTTCTAATATTATAATTTAAGCCCTCCATTTTTTATATTTTTATCTATAATACCGTATTCATGGTGAGTAACCTTCTTAATACTTTAACGGTAAAAAATTAACAATTTTCTCGAGAGAATACAAAAATGGGTAGAGTAAGCACCCAGTAAAAGCATCGCATGACGTCAGAAAATGAAAAAGAAATCCGTATTTACGGTCAATGACAAACCGCATTACTCCATCCTAACGTATGACCATCATTACGTTTCCGAGATCCCTGTTTATGTTCGGTCTGAAATATAGGTATCGTAAAGGAAGGTGAAAGAGAGAGAGAGAGAGGGGGTCGAAGGATAACCCCCGAAGGGCAAAAATCAATCCGCAAATGAACGGACAACCCTCGCATGAAAAAATTACAAAATTAAATCTCGCCGGGAAAATGAAAAACCTTTTTGAGTGGGAACAAATTCAAACGAGCGCAATCGCCGATGCGGAGTTTTGTATTTCCCGTAAGACGGAAAGATAAATAATAATGAAAAAATGAATGTCTAAAATGATAGGATATTCGTGAAAGGTCAATCATATTGGTTATGATTTACATTTCAAATTTGATCGCATGATAAGAGCATCGGCAATTCAATCACATTTCCATTTAAAAAATTATGAGGAAATTTGGGGTGGCCGACCAAAGAGGGTGGACAGCGATGGGAAGTTTGAGGTTTTACAAACATAAAACCACATTCGAGCAGATGTCTCCTGAAAATATCAGATCTGTTCCCAACATTAGTGGCCCACAGCGAAATTATTAAAAACGGGAAAAAACCAAAGGGTTAATTTTAATTCCAATTTTCCGTAATCTTAACAAAGTTTTGAGGAAAAACATCACTAAGACTGAATCAGTTTGAAAATTTTTTAGCACATAAAATAATAATTGGCTAATCAATTAATTACATATTTTACGTAATATCATTTTTAGCAATTTAAAAAAAATAATAAAAGAGATACGTACATTTGATTTCTTTTTGGGGGGAAAAAAAGGGGAAGAATTTCGGAAAGAGTAGCAAATGAGGGAAAACAAATAAAAAATATTATTTTTAAAAATCAGTCAATAACAGTTAACGAGTTCGTTATTCCGTTTAACTGGGCCGTTCCAAATTAATTGCGATATAACTTTTTTTCACGTTACATTTAAGTCTAACAGGGGAAGAAGAAAAAGACGGGGGGAGGGGAGGGGAGGAGGCGATTAAAAGAAATTACGGTCGACCGGAGGAAAATTAATTAGACCTATCGAAATGAACCGGGCGAAATATTTTCGCTCATCGACCTGATACGAAAATAAGACAATTTATTAAAAAATGCTGAATTTCATAATCGGCAGTTTTTGGCTGCCATCGACTCACCCTTCAATAAATTAAAACTGTAACAACTAACAGAAGACAAATATTTCCTGCGGAAGACCGCTTCCTAACGAACGCTTCCCCCTTTGCGATTTAGTTATCGTCTCTAAGGGATGACCCCAACGACACCCCAAAAACCTACTTTGCATACAAAAGAATAAAATTTCTTTGCCTGAGAAAGAATAAAAATTTAAAAAAAAACGGGGCTTATTTAGGTGTTGGCGATAGGGGGACGGCCATAAATGAACCCTTATACTTTTACACACAGGAAATATTTCGCATATCCGGTCCATCCCCAATCTCTCAATAACATCTTATTTAACTTTTATTTGGTCGGGTGCGGGAGGGAGAGGGTTGTGAAAGGAGTTTAAATACACAGATGGACTCTTTGAAGGGCAGTTCCGGATTTTTTCTTGTTGAAAAGAGATAACATTTTCAAGTTGTTTTTTTTTGTTTCAGCTGGGGATTCAATCGACAGGGAGCTTTCGAGGCTTTCGCCTTCAGAAGGTGAGTTTTCCTCATATAATTGTTAATACAATTTGAAAAGGGGTGAACGCGCCCCGGTGAGGGATTCCTCCGGCGAGTTGGCCGAGGAAATTACTCTGGTTTTTTTGACACATCCCATGAATGATTTGAGAGAAAAAGAAAAGAAGGGAGGGAAGGCATAAAATTGAGGAATTATATGGACGCAAAGTTCATTGAGTATTCATAGCCGGACAACTTTCCACGTTTTCGAAATGCAGAAACCGGAAAAGTTATGTTAAAGCGTAATGGACTTCCACGGAACGCCCTCCCCATCACCCCTTCCTTCGCATTTATCCTTTTAAGGCTCTTCATTTTTATTCAAAGCGACGCATAAAATAATTTCGAAAATTCCTACATCAACAAGGGCTCTCTGGTGCAAAGAAACCTTTACATTTCCCTGGCTTTAAAAATTTTAAAGCGTTTTCCAAAAAAAAAACGTTCGGTTATTAATGACTGAACAATTCAATGACTTTTTAGATGGAAACCTTATTAATATAAAAATTATGTCCTCTTTTCCGGAAAGTTCGGGAAACAAAGCGTTTAAATTAAAATTTTCGCGAAAGGCTTAATTTGAATAAAAAAATTTTTAGGCGCGTTGGGAAATAAGTGGACGGCTTTTTTACGATCTCCGAGTTTTCCCTCACCCCCGGCGACATAAAAAATTATTTCAAAGGCGCGTTTTAAATATTTTGTGGGTCGTTTTAGCCAACTTTCAACCTCTTAACCCCCTTTGAAAAGTTTTCTTTTTCTTTCTTTTCCTTTCTTCTCAAGTGTCCTCTCCGTACGTCTTTTACATATTATTGCTTCTCTGCTCGCTTCCTTCTCCCACTTCCATTTTACGGCCACTCTCGCGACCATAAAAAACGACCGAAGCGTGTAATGCTGCTCTTGCCGGAGGATTACATCCACAAAGAGAATGCTATAAAGTGAACCTGGGTTTTTCAATTTTGGATTTCCTTTTTCAAATTTTCGCACCAACTTGGTCGAGGTTTCTTTCTTTTTTTCTCCTTCTTTCTGTGCTGTTTTTGTTACACTCTTTCGCATTCTGTTGCAGTTCATTTGACTTAAGACTTCCTCATTGGCCCTTTTTTCATATCTCTGGGTTATATTACATTTTTAGGCCCCTTTTTTATTCAACTGCTACTTAATCTTTTATCCATTTCTATTTGTATTTTACTTAGTCAATATTTTTGCTTTATTTTCGAATTATATTATTACTTGTTTATATTCTCTTCTCTTGCTCACACTGTAAAAATTTAGTCTGATTACATAATTATCTCTGCAGCACACAAACCAGAAGCGTATTCATCCCCGACTTATCACAAAAACGAGTAACCTCAAATCTTAAATAATTAATGTAACAATAAATTGAAAGACATCGGAAAGAAGGGCTGCGGCACTGAGATTCCTTCGAGGGGCTTATAACGGCTGAATGATCTTTTTGAACGTTCGCCGCGTTCAATTTATAACCCGAATCCATTAATGACTCAATCCTCTGGATAATTTTTCATACGGGCTCGGGAAATTGAAATCGGGGCCTCGCCATGTTGGATTTTCTCTCGGTGAGCGGGGTTCTCGAGTGCACTTTCAAAATGGAAGAACAAAGAAACCGCCGCTCCCCACACCCTTCACTCTGTGATTCGGGCACCATAAACCACCCCTGCCCGCCCTCTTCTTTCGAGGTTCCTCCCGTCAATCCATCATAAAAATTCTGTCGTCTTAGATCACTTCTCAATTTTTTTCCTCTGTGTTATTTTCCACCCTCGGTCATTGTTACATTTTGCATGACGAGCGAAAAGAGGGGGAAGCCGCGGGGCGGGGGAGGCGACATGCTCTGAATTTAAATCATTTCAATCACTTCCATTTTATGAATTTTTTCTTGTCGCAACGGACGCTTTTCTTCGGATTTGCTTTTCTACCTTCCTTCATTCACGTGTTATTTTGGGAAGCCCATGCCGGAGGAGGGGGGGGGGGGGTTGTAACCATCTTTAAAACAAGCATTCAGTTTATGAATATGATGGACGCTTTAGAATGTGATCAACAAATTGGGAAAGGGGTGAACTGACTCGGGAAGGGAGATATATCCTTTCTCATTAATATTAAAAGGCTCGAATTGTTTTAATTCGGGCCCACATGTGAGCATGTGTTAAATTTGAACTCTAACCTCTGTTTAATTTCTTAAACTTTATAACATTTTTAAATTAATCGTCTCTTCTCGGGGCCAATAAATTTTTTATTTTCAGAAAATTTTCTCCCGTTTAACGTTTAAATTCCATTTTCTCTCGTAAATATATTTAATTATTTTTATTGGCGTTCCACTGTTTAAACTTTCCGAATTCGGAATATCAGCAGGAAAATAAGGGACTCCGATCCAAAATAAAAAAATAATCTTTTTCCTATGACGCCATTAGCCGCTGTAAATTCACGCTCTGATGGTTATTTCCGGTGCTTAGGAGACACGAGACCTTAAATCTGCGGGAGAAATCAACAAGGCATTTGAAAAAGAAATAAACCCCTTTCATCGGTCGCTCCCCATCAATCAATCATTTTTTAATAACAAACCGAAATAAAAGCAGATCATCGGCAATTAATAAAATAATAATAGATAAATCATCCGATACCGATAATTACATTAGGGATATTTGACAAGTAGACACGAGCCAGAACTGCGACGGAGAGGGAGAAAACCCAAAAGGGGTTCAAACACAAAAATAATAAAAAACAACAACAACCAACCCTTTAACTTTTGAACAGAAGACCGCTCACCGAGTTAGCTAACTATAACCCGACAGTTTTCATTTTCTAAACCGTCGATTTCTGATTGGCGTTTAACATAATGGGCGAACTCGAATGGCACAGAATAGAAGGGGTATCGCGTCTGAAAATATAAAGAAAAAAAGCTGAAGCAACTCCTTCCCATTGTCCCCCAAAAAGGGCATCCAATAACGTGTGCGCGCGTTTAGATTTTATTTTACGCTTTTTTAAACGTTTAAAAAATGATGCATTATTTTTCTAATTATCACCCAGCCGTCCTCTTTTGAATGCGAGTTGTGTTTGAAAAAGGATTAACTTTTTCCCCGCTCCCGAATACTGCTTTGCAATTCCGTATCGGATTCGGCCTTTGTCGGAAAAGAGTTACCCGAAGGAATGGAAATTTGAATTATTCCGGTTGTAAAAATAAAACAAAAAGGCACAGAGTTAGATAAGAGTTAATGAGTTTTCACTCTATTCCAACATACGGTTGAATTATACAACAATTCCTCATAAAACTCAGCCAAGATTTGACTCCTTCAGGGAAGTTTCGAAAACGCTTTTCGTGATTCATTCTCTTCCCGGATTCGAAGAAACTAAAAAACAATTTTCTCGCCATCGAAAAAAGTCGAAGTCAACAGTCAGCAGTCGAAGGGATAAAGAAAGTCGAAAAATGAAATCTAATTACAAATATCCATCGAAGATTTTAATAATATATTTTCATTATAAAATTCCTGTGTTTAATGCATATTTTGGTCAGCTTTCAAACAAACATAGGAAAAATTAAACAATTTTCAAAAGTTTACGTTAGTTTTATAATTTTAAGAAGACCTAGAATAGAGGAAGAAACTTTAAAAAAATTAATTCCTGTAGAAAACTTTTTCGACCCGAATGAGGCTCGAAACAAAAGGACCGAATTCGGACACGTAGAGCCATGCAATTATTTTAAAAAGCTTTGCTTGACTGTCGAAAAGAAAAGATGTAAGGGAAAAGCCGGAGATAAACAAAGGCAGAATCAAAACGTAAACCAAAGGCGGAAGGGGGGTGAATTTCACCCTTATCAATGAAATTATATCCCTCAATGAGAGTTGCCCCTATCTATAGAATTCGGGGCAGATGACTGAGAGATAACTAAATTCCAAAGAGCGGGGTCAGTGTGGGGGGAAGGGGATGCTTGTCTGATTGAAATGGAGGGAGCGATGCCCACTCTGATGAGGACGGCCATAATTGATTTTCGACATTTCATTTATTTCTCTAATGATTCCTGCTCTGCCCATTTCCGGGCCAAATAAGCATTAATGCGTTGATTTTCTTTAAGGTAAAATAGCGAATGGAGATGCGAGGAGCGAAGACGAGAGGAGCTTAGCAAGCGATGGGGGAGACCTGGGAGCCGATCCGGAAGAAGACGCTCAGTCTGTGAATTCGGACAGAGTGGGAGCTCTGAATTTGGTAAGCGATTTTAGTTGGGGTTATCGCGAACTGACTCTGCACAGCTTAAAAATCAACGCAACCATTACAGGCAGAAATAATCAGGTTTTTAGAAAGGTTTATAAATACGGTCACGATAACATTTTAAAAAGTACACTATAAACCGAGTTATTGCTATTTTAAACGATTTTTGTTCTGAAAAGTTTTCCAAGAAAATTACTGCCAAAAGTAGACTTTACAGCTAAAATGTTTAAAAATCAAATAGTTCAGATTTCCTAACAAATAAATTCCTGTGGTATACAAAAACTCAACGAAAGCGGTGCTTTTCCCGTTTCGAAATTTTTCGAAAATTTCTTCGAGCCAAAGGAAAATGATTATTGTCGGGTTTCAGATTTTTGCCTAAAAGGCCTTGCATTAAATTTTCACTTATTTGGAAAACACGGAGGACCGTCAAAAATTAGCTTTGCAATCAAAGGATTTTCTAAATTTTGATATTATATTCATCGAGGAAATAAAAAGAGAAGAAATGAAGAAAAAAATCAAATAGAAATTGTTTTTCATTTGGACTACTCTGGAAAATATACTTTTCTATTTTGAGATTATTTCAAAGGAAAACGGTCAATGGAATTTAAAATTACTTTCCCTTTATTTTCCTCCATTTTAAAAGTATAATTCGACAGGGACAAACGTTTCTCTTAAGAATATGGAATTAAATTGAAAGGACTTTCCCTTTTTATCTATAGAACCAAATAAAATCTTTTACCGTCGTTATGTTTATGTTCGAATAAAGATTTTTTCCTATCTGCCGTCTTTCATAGGCGCGATCGATATGGATAATCCACTTTTCGTATAATTTTCAGGTGACTGACATCAATGCAAGAAACTCTGGGGAGTCCGGTTCGACCGCCCTGGCTTTGTCTTCCGCCGGTTCGGGTGTGGGAAGTCAAACAACCCCAAATGGAAATTCAGCGACAGCGGCGGCGGCTGCTGCCAGCGTTCAGGCGACATTGGCTGCTCTTCAAGCAAACCAACTGAGCTTGAATCAGCTAATGAATTTGAACGCAGCTCAAGGTAGGAGGAGTACAGTGAAGGGGACGAGCCTCGCTCTTAAATGGAATAATTAATGTTGGATTATTTGTCTTTCAGAACAGCAGCTGTTCCTGCAAAATCAGTTGGCTGCTGCGGCAACAGGGCAACTACCGTCACTTCCTAATTTATCGACGTTAGGGACTCAAGAGCTACAAGCGCTTCAGCAGACGCTGCAGCAAAACCTCACACAACTGCAGCAGTTTGTGTTGTTTCCACCGGGTGGAGGAAATCAACTTCATCCGCAGGCGCAATTCTTCCTGCAAAACCAGGTACAAAACCTAAGCTGTATATGAAAATATCTCCACCCTCCAAAAAATAAACGGGCACCGTCTGTACTTTCCCCTTCTCTGATTTTTGATCCCTTTTCCCTTATTTTCTTGTAAAAACTGCATATTTTCAAAGTGGAAAGCATCTGGTTGAAAGGAGAGAAGCATGAAATAGACAAAATCATCTTTATGCATCATACAGTACATAAAACGTCATGGCTTGTTTAGAGCATTTCTTAGGTTTGCGTGCAGATAGAAAGTTGTTGATGTAATTTTGAATTTATTATTATTATTTCTTTTTATTGCTTGAATTTTTCCAGGGGTTTAGGTTTTTTTTTTTTATAATTCTGCCGTTCTTCCCCGTAGAAAAAATCAATTTAAAAATTAGTTTGTGCATGTACATAATTAACTGTTATGGTGATGGCTTCTTTCTTACTCTTTCTACAGAGTTTGCTACCTCCGGCTTATCATCATACCGGATCACGCAACCCTGGGTCAGTCCCTCCAGTGTTGCAGGTGAGTGACCACTTTTTCATATTCCTTTTCGGCCCTTAATTAGCCCTCTCTTGACTGCCTTTCAATTCTTCACCTGACTTTACTCACTCACAGTACACCCGCATGCCATTCATAAATTAAATCATATAAGAATTAGTCCCGATAAAGAGATTTAAGTTTTGTATTTAGATACTCACTTGTAGTGGTTTCTTTAGGTGCAGCAAGCGGTAGCGCAGCAACTTCAGCAGCTGCAAAAACAACAGCAGCAACAGCAAGAACACGGGTCCCTTGGAAGTCCCCACGCCACTCCACCCGCCTCCCAAGGGAACTCCCACCTTTCTCAAGGCCACCATCAGAGTCAACCCACTCACCAACATCACACTCCACCAGCGAATCACAACCTAATGAACCTGGCGCCCCTAACGAGCTCGGCCAGCAACAGCATTAAAACCCCTCAACCTCCTCGCGTCCTCGAAGCGACCATCGAAGAAACCACGGACCTGGAAGAACTAGAACAATTTGCCAAAACCTTCAAGCAACGAAGAATAAAATTAGGTTTCACCCAGGGAGACGTCGGACTCGCCATGGGTAAACTCTACGGGAACGACTTCTCCCAAACGACTATTTCTAGGTTCGAAGCTTTGAATCTGTCCTTCAAAAACATGTGCAAGTTGAAACCCCTTCTGCAAAAATGGTTGGAAGACGCTGATAGTTCCCTAACAAATCCGAATTCACTGACGAACCCCCTGACGACGCCGGAGGCGATCGGCCGTCGCAGAAAGAAGCGAACGAGCATAGAGACGACCGTTCGGGTGGCTCTGGAGAAGGCGTTCCTCCAGAATCCGAAACCGACCTCCGAAGAAATAGCGGTTTTAGCCGATAATCTGACAATGGAGAAGGAAGTAGTCCGCGTTTGGTTCTGCAACCGGCGGCAGAAGGAAAAGCGGATAAACCCTCCGGCGTCGTCGTTAGGGAGTCCCACGGGAGGGAGTCCGAATATGTTCTCTTTGGGAAATTTACCAATAAGCCTAGTTAATTCGAACCATTCATTCGGGCCTAACAATCAGGGAAGTTTGAAGAGTGAATGACAACAATGGATACACTCTGTGGATTCAGCAGAGTCGCCTAAACATTGGGGAAGTGAATCTCCGAGCAAAAACTGGATCAACCAATCGGAATCATCCGATTCGGAGTCGTTCAAGCAGTGGGAAAACTCGCCAAAGCAGTGGGCCAAAAGACCAGAAACCCCTCACCAGAAAACCTGGATCAAAATCCCCACACTCGTCGACCTGAATTCCTCCCGGAAGTGGGAAACGAGGCGATCCGCTTCCCCGGAAACGCCCAGACACCCCTGGCTCTCTCCCTCCCAGAAAATCCTCGAATCCAAATCCTGGCTGAATATTCCCCATCCGGACTCCCAAAAACACTGGCAACCCAAAACCGAAAACCCGAAAAACTGGGTTCCCATTAATTTTCCGAAACCGCCGAATTCTCAGAAAAGTTGGGTGAAAAAACCGGAAGACGAAGAGGGAGCCGAATGGGGGCGCAAGAACTCAGAATCTCAGCCATGGGGGGTAGGTCCCGAGGGTGGCAAGAACTGGTCGATGTTAAACCATAAACGTCCCAATTCTCCCAGCTGGATCATGTCCAGTCCGAAGCGGTCAGAGTCCCCAAACAGGGAGAGGCCCTGGGGCAAAAGGGCAGAGAACGAGCTGGAATGGTCTTCTAAGCGACCGAAGACCCCGAGCGAGACTTTAGATGAGAAACTGGGGTGGACGGTGGCGGTGAAAGAGGAGGAGGGTAGAAACACCCCCAGCCCGGGGTCTTGGGGTTCGAGGAACCAGGATCCTTGGCTCGTTTCTCCTGAAAGTGTGGCCGAGTGCCCACAGGAGTCCAAAAGGGAAATAAGCAATATTACTCTAATGAAAAGCCCAGTTTGGCCGAAGTAAGCGCTCTTTTTTAGTTTCCCAATGTTTCGGCGACTTCGATGTACAGACAATAGAAAACAAAAGTAGATGCAAACATATCCCTAAACTGTACATAAATACTGTTGAAAGTTTTTAAATAATACTAATAATGATAATAATACTTAAGGACATTGCATAGATGAATGTTTTACTAAAAAATAATTGTGTCAGTAGGTGATAGAGAACATGAAAACTAAATTTCAATTTATGGAAAAGATTGAAATTTGTTAATAGTAGCAGAGATTTTCTTCAAAAAGGAAGAACTCACTTTGAAAAGAGGTAAAATAAAAACAAGTAAATTTCCTATTTAAAAAATGCCAGAGACATTTCAATTAATTTATGTACATAAACTAAGTTATTTTGTAAAAATTATACATCCCTTTCAGTCTTTTCTCACAGATTCCCTTGTCTTCCAATCAAACAGAAAACAAAGAGTGAGCAAAGTCTCTTTCAGTTTCAACATACACATTTTAATTATACTCTATGTAATTTGTAGATTTAATAGTTGTAAAGAGCTAATGAATTTTTCTGTGAATTTTGTACAGTCAGAACAATTTTTTCTCAACTAAATTTTGATTCGTTTTGATGAGTTACCTGGAAAAAGTATAAACATATCCTACCTGGTTAATCAACTTTGCAAAATGCTGTTTCAGCTTCAATTTATTATTATTAAAGATAAGTAATGTTTTTGGTAACTTTTAATGGTAACACTTTTACAGGGTATTTCATTCATTTCAAATTTAAATTAATAATAATACCTTTAAATAATATCATTATATATTTATATAAAATATTAATAGTTCAAAGTTCAGCTCACTAAACTCATATAAGCTCTGACAGTTTGAGACAAAACTAATGCAAGACCCCATTGATAGCAACTAAAAACCAAATTATTTGTATTAGAAAGTGCGGTTACAATAAAACTCAAATTCTGACCGTTACTAACGAAGTTACTCTCGAAAATCTATTTCATCCCCCCATTCTTTTTTTCTTTTTTATAGCATAACCGACAGGAGTATTTTGTAGAAAATAATGATTGCAATACCTTTCGGCTAAACCTCGACTAAAGTCGATCACATTCATTCGATAAATCCTCATCAAAAATAAAATTTTTAATCAAAACTTGCATTAGTATGACCAAGACATGACCTAACTTAAATCATAAATTAAAACTCGAACAGTTGAAAATGATTTCCGGTTTCGTAAAATAAAATGTCAAAACGAATCAATTTTTAATCGTGACCTGAAATGTCAAAGCAGATTCACATAAAAATCAATAAATGAATTAAAAATATTGTCCCGAAGCCCCCCCCCACAATGTTTTTTCACGTGTCAGAAGAAAAAAAAATGTGGCGGGAAAAATCACCGGTTTTAATTTTGGCGCGTTTTTTTAAACTATGCCCCAATTTTTTAAACAAAATAACTAGTAAATTGATTTTAATAAAAAAATTTCACTTTTGTATTAGTTTTTAGCGGGAAATGTATTACTAAAATCTTTCTTCACAGGAATAGAATATTTTATACATAAAAATCGGAAAATAGTTCCTACACTGCCTGAAAATGGATTATGAGTCTAATTTAAATGTAAAATTATTGTAACATTGTTAGGTAATGTATATGAATAAACGACTGTAAATTAAAAAACTGAGTTTTTTGTAAAAGGAAAAATGAAAAAAACAAATTTGTTAAAAAATGACATACTGTCAATTTTAAAGCGGGAGAGCGGTTTGAAATACAGTAAGGAAAAAGTTAATTTTCCTAAAAGATAGAAAGAAATCTCAGAAGATAAATATATCTGGGAGGTGTGGCTACACTATTGGGGTTAAAGGGCAAAAGGGGTCGAACTTTTGTGAGAAAAAATTTTATAGTAAACAAAAATTAATTTTCTTTTGTGATTTTACACCCTTTGGATTGTACCATTATGAATTGAGAAGGCAACAAAAATAAAAGGTCGAAAAGATTGATAAAAAAGAAAGGGAAATAACAAAAAACTCGAGAAGTGAATAACATTTATTGGAGATGTGGCGAATATATTTCATAATGTAGTCAAATTTTTTAATGGAGAATTACTGTATTGCTAAAGCGGTTGGGATATAATTTCCGGACAAATTTTTAATAAAGCTCTCATCAGTTTCGTAAGGTATTAAATCGAATGAAATGATAAGGCGTTTCGAATCGTAAACTTCATCTTATGTCTAAATTTTGGAGAAAATTAATTTGAGCTACGGTATAATACTTTGATAAAATTCAAAGCGTTCGATAAAGAAAATGTGGCGATAATTCGGAAGTGGGAAAAATTTATTTGTTTTTGTGTGACTAGTCTGTCTGTTCGTCGTTTTTGATTTGCATGTTCCATGTTATCTTATCGCAACTTATTTAGCCACATTAAAAAGGATTTTCCCGTCCCCAATGAATGTGACTATGAGCTTTCCTTCTCACATCCGTTTTAATGTGGTACATGAAACCCAATTCCCGATCCGTACTGATCCAGTTCAGTGTTTTTGTAATGTTCCTATTGTAATATTAAATATATACTATTTATTTTAAAATTACAATGCATTTTAACAAAAAAAAAAAACTTTACCGTCATTTTTGATTGCAAGGTTATTTGAAAATGGCGAAAAAAGTTTTTGAAAAAATGAAATGTAAAGTATAAAACCAACAGTCATATCAATTGATAAATTATATTTTGGACAAAAAAATGGGTTAGATAAAAAATCAAAAAAATATTTTTTAAGTTGTTATGGTCGTTGTAATTGATTCCTATTTGTCATTGTGAAAGGTTATTGCTTAGTATAGAATCTGAAAAGTATAAAAAGGAACTAAAATTTTATAAATTAAGGTTCAGATTCTGAATGGGCGATTTATACTTTGCACCATTGTATACTTTTTTCTTTTTTTTTTTTTTAAATAAAACGATGTATTATTTACTTGGTTGGAAAACTAGGCAATAAAGCTGTAACTATTTCAAAAATTATTTCATTTTATTCCTCATTGTCTGTTACATCTTTTAAGGATGAAATTATAACTCATATGGATGTTACTTATATTTAAGTAATCATTGCCAAACACTCCAAAGTTTTTGTGATGATTTACAGATATCTTATCAATCATTTTGAAGACATCCTCTAACTCAGCCTTAATGAAATGAATGATCAAATCATTCACTATTATAAATGGCACTCTTCATTACTGATTCATTTATCACTGTTCATTTTCAAATCCATATTAACATTAATAAATACTATCAATTTCTTGATTCAAACTTCTCTCATTGCAAAAGCAATACTATCCCAAGTAAAAGTAATACTATGAATCTGTATTACTTTATTTTTTACCAAATGTATTTAAGCAAATACTGTAAGGCATGCTATTTATTTCCTTCACTTGATTCAGCAGAGGGAACCTTTTCTGAAGCTTCTTCTTCCCCTGCTCTCCCACCCAGGTAAAGCCTATGACTCTTCTTCCATTCTTCAGCAATTAATACACTACTTTCATATTTGTACCTACAAGGAATCCTGAAAAAGATAAAATAAAATAATGCCCACTGAGTTTGATTATTTTAATCCCAATGAAGACTTACCAATAAACAAAAACTCCCACCCATAATGAAGCAAATGCTGCATGAGAACTAACCCTTGCTTTACTTGTGAACATGAAAGTAAGTAAGCCTCCAGCAACCCCAGTGCATATGCCACATATAAATGAATTACGAAAGCAAGGTATTTCTGCGATGTTTCTACCAAATATAGTAACTTCCTGGAAATAAATTTGTCCCTGATAAGTATAAAATCTCAGAAGGGGTTTAGCCAAAAGGGGGAAATAAGGTACAATTTTTTTAATTCCAACCGTTAAAGTGTACATTTGTCATCATTTTTATTTACTGTAAAATAAGAGATTTTATAATAACCAAAATTTAGCAATATGCTCAATTTGAAATTTAAGGTGTCAGCCCCTAAATTGAAAGTTCTGGTAAGACTTTTTCTGCCAGTATTTATTTAATCATTAGTTGTATAATAACTAGTTACGGTTATTTTGCTTAATAAAATCCTTCGGGTAGTGACGAGTTGAGGTTAAAAAAAATACCGATTTATTTGCATTGACAATTGACAGGATTTATAAAAAAACATTACTACCTTTTTCGGAGTATATCTTTCTTCCTCTGCGTTATTATTTTCCATACCTTAATTATTTAATATAAAAAAAACAAACGAACTTTTAAGGAGTGTAAAACTCTTCGTGTGACTAGACGACTACAGTAAAACATTAAATACTCTATGACTTAATGAAACTCTATGAGTTGTTGAAACTCTATGAAACTTGATAAAACACATAAGGCTAAATCCTCGACGGACGTAATTCCGTGATTGGTCGATTTTTCCACTTGCCATGCGCATGCGTCAAATTTAACCGTGCATTTTAGTTGTTCGTTATTGATAATGGCATTAGTTGATCATAACTACTTTAATTCGGAAGATTTAGGTACTGTAAATAAGACATTTAATTGTCATATCTGCACTTCCATTTTCAAACACAGAGGAAGTCTGTACAATCACCTCAGAGCAGTTCATAATTTGAAAAATATAGGAAAAAAGTCAATCAGATGCCTCGAAATAAATTGCAACGGATGCTTCAGACAATTATTGCAGTTAGAGAAGCATCTCAAAAAAGAACATTTTAGGAAAATTGAAAAAGAACAACATTTGTTTGGATCTCTTGAAGGTAAATTAATGTTCCAAATTAGTAACTCTTTATAAAGTTTGTATGTATTGTGTCAGTGGACTGCAGCAGTTGTGTTCACATAATAAATGGTATTGAATAGAAGAGGGGGTCCGACATAAAAAGAAAATACTGTGGAATCCCATTTTCATCGGTTCCTTGGCACCCGTTGAACGCGGCACAGGTTCCCTAGGGACCGACTTTTCGTTGGGCTCGCATTCCACGATTCCGGATTTTATTTAGTGAACAGATAGCCTCGTTAAATTTGCGACCCCTACAAATGAGAGGGTATGAATAGAAGAAGAGGAAGAGGAAGAAGAAAAAATAAAAAGAAAAAGCCTGCATTTTGAGTTTACAAATTGTTACTGTTTCTTTTTTTTCAGAATTTAAAGCATGGAAAGCAGCTGTGGAGAAAGATACAGAATCTGAGTATGTGTCATACTTATCGCGTCGCAGCGCTGGAACACCCACTGTCATGCATTTCAAGTGCAGCAGATCAGGTTTTTACAAAGAAAAACTTGCTCATGGCATAAGAAAAAGAAGACTAAAGTCTCAAGGATCTAAAAAATCAGGCGCTCACTGTACAGCCAGGATGATTGTTCACATTGATAACGATTCAAAATCAGTTTCAGTGAACTACTGTAAGACTCATTACGGCCATTCTATGGAATTGGCTCATGTGAGTCTTAGTAAATCTGAAAAAGAAAAAATTGCAGACAGTGCAATCCAAGGTGTATCAGTAGATGCAGTATTAGACAAAATAAGAAATTCAGTTATTGGATCTCAACTTGATCAAATTCATCTTTCAACCAGAAAAGACCTCAGAAATGTTGAAGTCATACGACTTGAATTTGAATTTAGAAAGGCACACTAATGATCTCATTAGTGTCAATGCATGGGTCAAAGAGCTTGAAAGTTCAAGTTGATTTTTAAATCAAGATGAACTATGAGATGGCTTTGACAAAAATGACTTTCTGTTGGGTCTCATGACTTTCGCTCAAAGTCATAAGTCTGGTTAAATTTGGTAAAGGAGGAATTGTTTGGCGGAACAAATCCTTACGAGTTCACTCTAATAACTCTTATGGTCATAGATGACTTTAACGAAGGCTTACCTGTTGCCTTTCTTTATACAAATAAAGAAGATACTAAGTCTTAGTAAGTAACTAAGTCAATTACCAGAATTTTTAAATTCTATAAAAAATGTAAGTGGTCCAATAGATGCTTGTGCCTTTATGTCAGATGATACTGACCAGTACAACAGTTCATGGAGATCCGTTATGGGTTGCTCTTCCAGAAATTGTTATGTTCTTGGCATATTGATCACACATGGAGAAAGAATTTACATTTAATTAAGAATAAAGAAAAGCAGGGTTGTGGTATGTAAGCTTTTAAAAGTGATACAATGTAAAACAAAGGCAGATTTATTTGTACAGCTACAATCACAATTTTGAGAAAAACTTTGTAAGGATATAGAGTTTTGTGATTTTTACCAATATTTTAAAAACATCAACAATAAGTTGAAGTCATAGAGTATGCTTTGTTTTCTGCTGTCATTTCAACACAGTGTAAGATTCCCATAACCATAATTTTTGGTAAATTTATTGATAATTTTTTAAAAATTAGATTGTTTTTAATGGGTTCCTATGAACATGTCAACGAAACCGATAAAATAAACATAAGTGAGAACTTCATGTTTGAATAAAGATTAGTATAAAAAAAAGTTTGTGATTCGGAAATTAAAAAAATTTATTGAAAATTTCAAAGTCAAAAACTTTGAGAACTAATTGGAAAAATAAACTTATAGAGTTAAAATATTATATTTGATTTATGTTTTGAAATTTCCTAACAATTAACCTTTGGGTCTTCTCATGAAAGTAAATTAAATTGAAGTATAAAATTTAAACTTGATAAGTTTATTGATATTGAAAACTTTTTGCAACAGGTTGAATGCCAATTGCTGACAAAATGTTGACAGAGTATTTTACTTTGCCAAAGTTCAACAACCAATGCTTTGTTTATCTGACTGTGCATACACATACCCAAATTTTGCTGATCATTAGTTTTCATCAACAAGCCTATAATTATAAGTACACTGATTGCTGCCCAGTTTTTGAAATTATAGCAAAAAATAATGAAATTAATGGTAAAATGGCAAATTGATCCAACAGTACAGTGCAGGCCCAAATGGTCAGAGGAAAGAGAAAGGAAATTCAGTCAAGAGAGTGAAACTGTATTGGCAGAACAAGAACAACAGGGAGTATAATGTGAATAAAAATAATAAATTTTTTCCCCTCCCTATTACCCCACAGGGATGGGTTCATTTAATGAAAAAATATTTTTTTTTAACAGTCATATATACTATTCAAAGTAAAAAAATATTTACTAATTGTTTAACAATTTTCAATTAAATTGAAATCCACTGAAGAAATCTGATGATTAATAAACTTTCATGAAGTTTATTCAAAAAATCCAACCTTTCAACATTTGTACTCAAAGAGGCACTTTTTAAACCTGGATTAATATTATCTGGGAAAATCACATTTCCATCCTTGGGACAGTTTGTTAAACCACTCCAATCATCTCTGAATGTTTTACTTGGCATAGATTTGCAATCAATTAAATTTAAGTTTTTATTGTAGCACAAACGAATCTCAGATAAATATGCCCTTTTGGTTTTTACCTGAAAGACAAAAATTAAAAACAAATTTTAATTTCTTATTTTACTCATGAAGGCTATTTCGAGGTGCAGTATAACGTATTTAAGGCAATAATGAAGATTTTTACTGAAAATCCATACACACCTCATGTATGCAGTGAATTTGAGGCATTTTTCCAAAGATATTTTTTAACAAGTAAAATAATTGAGAAATATTTATGCCTTCTTCAGATGGAAAGATTTTATTTTTGGTGAACACCATCTGAACACTGTGGCTTTTGAAAAGAGATAAAGTGGTGTTGAAGTATTTTAATTCATTATTAAGGGATTCCAATTGAGCAGCACATGTTCCATGTTTCTCCCATTCATGTTGCCAAAGAGAAGCTACACTTTTTCCCCCTTCGATATTTGGCCAGTATAATTCCAAATCACTTTCAATAGGCATGACTTTGTGAATGTCAAAATGCATGCTCCTGTTGCAAAAAAAAGGCCCAAGAGTATTGGCTTGGGTGGGCCACAATCCATGAATGCTCCAAGTTTTAAAATTGTTTGATAATACACAATAGTGTGCACTTCCCGAGCTGTGCAAAATAAAAATAATTGTTAAAATTATTACTTTTAAAATACTAATTCACTTCATTTGGAACAATTGCTTTTCTGGATTTCATTCAATAAACACCAGCATCCATATGAAGAACTAACCCAATAACAACTTAAAATAATTTAAAATAAAAAATTGCTTTCAGTTTACCTTGGATTTTTTTCAACATACTCAATGCAGGCAGTGGGTAACCACCTCTGGGAAAATATTAAATGGTCGAATTCCTTATTGTTTACATTTTTTCCAGTGCAGGTATAAAATAATAAAATTAGAATTAGAATTAGAAAACCTCTTATGTGAATCTGTCCTAAGTTTATGCTTTTAATGCATTCAGATAAATTTATGAACGACCCAGCCATTGTTATAACTGGAAAAAACCAAATTAACACACGAAATTTAAATCAAAACAGCAAATTTCACCACAATTAATCAATTAAATACGTACCTGTATTAATATAAAACACCTTTCATAATTTTTTCATTTAGCCCTCCAGTGCCCTTTATTTGTAAAAAAAAAAACTAAACAAAAGATTTTAACAGGACTAGTCCAACATTTAATGCATAAATCTTATTTTTTATGCTTTACGCAGATCACAGATGCAATTATATTAAATTTATATCAATTCCTAATATATCATTCTTGAATTTTAAATTCCATTAGTTTATTTTTAATAAACTGATTCAACTTAATAAATTAACCAAGATGCAGAACTATTGCGAACGCAATAGCTTCTCGATAAGAAGCGCTATTAACTACGTAAAAATATAACCCCGTAAAATGTCAACATTGCAATCTTAAACTTAATCGCCATTTTTGTCACTACGTGCGCAAACTTAGGTTTTTAGCGAATTAAAGTAGAATTTGCACAATGAGTTTACAAATAGTTATGCGAAATAAATTTTACTATAAAAGGTTATTTGAAATAAACTCATGCGTAAAAATTAAAAATACGTTAGTAGTATAAATACAAAACTTAATTAGTATAGGCCTTAACATAGAAAAAACCGTTAAGAACTGATGGAAATTGGGCCGTTTTGTTTCGAAGAAACATTCGGTGAGATTTTTAGTTGAATCGTTTAGAGTAGAATATTCGGGAAAGTCCCAAAAACGGCCTTCGGGATTTAACTTTTCTTTTGGGGATGTAAAAAGTTAGGGAATAGGAATTGTTCCAATAATTCGGTTGACTGTATAATTTTGAGTTATGGCCGCATTTATACCTGACAAATTCTCAAAATTAGTTTTTGTCAAAAAATGTTTATTGGAAAGGACTGGAAACTTTTTATCCGGTGAAACATTAATATCCTTGTGTAACCAATTAAATAATTTGTTGATTTCTGAATTTGTCTTGCCAAATTCATACATTATTGGAAAACTCAAAAAGTTTGGCTAAGTAAATATAAAATGTAACTCCTGTTTTACAAAACAGTAGCAATGAAATACGAAGTATATGTGGAAATGACATCAGAAAATTTGTAATTATATATGTTATAAGTTGGTGTATTGAATCATTCACTAAAAATTAGTTTCAATTCTTTCAATTGCCGACTTCCGAGCAATTTTAAAGTCAATATTTAAATGTCAAATAAGTTCAACGATACCGAGCTGACCCCGAATAACTTCATACGCATGGCTTTAAGTTTATTTAAACACTTATACTGCGTAAAATCTTATAAGTAAATCCAGTCATTTGTTTTTAACCTGACTATATAAATAACTTTTAAAGGAATAATTATTTGACTTATAATTATGATACAGTCAAATGAAACAAAAACTTTAAAGCGGTAACAAGTTTTAAGCGCCAATTTTCCATTTTGTATTGAATTTTTTCGGACGGATATAACATTCGGTAAAACCTTTTTATAATTCACTTTAAAGGACATTATATTTTTCATTTTGCTTTGAAACGCACGAATGAGTTAATTAAAAGCCGAGAAAAACTTTAACACGAGCTGAGTATTATTAAAATTTGAAAGTTTCCATCTTTCCTTGGATAAAATTCCTGTCCACAATGGAAATGAAAATGGCGACACCGAATGGTAAGCGTCTTTTGTTTCTGAAATTCAACCTATCTTTCTTAACAACTCCTGCGTTATAGCAGTGCTAATTAATAAGTTAAGCCAAGATTTAAGTTTAATTTATCAGTGATATTTATATTTTATATTTCTCGCTTTAATTTTGAGTAGAAATGTCTCCCGTTAAAAAGGAAGCATTTTTAATTGTAGTTGTTTTTATTCAAATTATGAGTGAAAAATAAAAGTGTGGTCTTTTGGCTGATGTCTTTTATATAGCTGATATTTTTTGAAATTTCATGTAAATTTATTTCAAATTTTCTAAAATATTTTCGCCTTCGGAAATGTCCCTCGATCAAAAAAATTTCCGTCTCAAAAAATTAATTAACTGTCAAAGACAACTATTATGTTGTTTTAGAATTTAATTTATTATTATTCAGGACGCTTTAATTACTTCTATAGTTAGATTTTTTAAATGTTTATTTTAGGGGAAAATGTTTATTTGTTTGTAATCATTTTTACTGAAAGGTAATATGAGAGCTTTATAGATTTGATGGAAGATCACTTTTCCAGATTATGGAATGATGTGGGTTAGTCCCAGTCAGATGATACTACCTCAAGAGCAAACTGGAAACCATTCTCTCCCTTCAGATATGTTACAAGTGGATCCCTCAAGTGTGCAGTTAGAAAACCCATATTATCCAATGGCTGTGGCACCTTCTTTTGAAACAATGCCAGAACAACCAATGGAACTTGAAGGGTAAACAGGAGTATTTGAATTTTTCTGTTTGAATTGTAGTTTTAAAAATGCTAAAAACCAAACAGTGAAAATTTTTGTGAAATCACATTACATAATATGTGATTAAATTTTTGCTGTTTGATTTGACTGTGAGGGTTCTTTATTCAGCTTGGTGAGGTACTTAAATTTGACTTCTATTGCATCATTAGTAATAATTATTAAGGACTATTCAGTCATTTAACAAACCAAGAATAACTCAGATTCATAAATGCATAAACTCCAAATTCTCAGAGTGCTTCCATTTATTACTTTTTGGTCTGCAGATATCAACTTGTGCTGTTTATTATTGAAAATATTATTTACAAAATATTTATTTACAGGTTTCTAATGATGCAAGACTATGAGCAGTCATTTTGTGAGGAACCCCCAAAATATATGACTGCTGCAACACAGACTTCAGCCAGCTGCAGCAGGAAAATAAAAGCAGTTAAGCACCCTGGATTGAAGTTACAAACACCTATTGCTTATAAATGTGATACAGATCCTAGTGTTATACCTATAGAAAAAGATGGAATGGGTAAGAATGCAAAACCCATGATTTGATCATTGTGAAAGTGTTTAATTTATTAAACATGTGGATGTTTGTTTATCTTTTTTAGCAATATGTGAAAAATGTGGTGCCATTGGTGTAAAGCATTCATTTTATACCAGACACAGAAATTATTGTAGTCTTGCTTGTGCAAGGGGTTCTTTGGGAGTGACTGATATAAAATATGAGACAGGCATGGAGGATGAAAGCTCACAGACGTCTCAGATGTCCCAGAACTCTGAAAATTCTCAAAATTCCCAAGAGCAGGGCTCTGGATTTAATGTAATCCTCTTTGTTTTCTCATAATTGCCGAGATGATCTCTTTTCTGCATGATTTTTATACATTAAACTTTGATTTTCAGTTGTCAAATGGAACCAGTATTGAAGATTCAGAGTTAATAACTATTGAAGCAGTTCCTTTGTACTTTGGGCCGCCCACATCTGATTCCATACCTACATTTCCATTTTCTCAAAACAAATTTCAATTTCCCCAGTTAGAACTCCCAGTGGATGACCCAGTTCCTCCAATACAAAGTAGAAAACTAAAACAAGAATTAGCTAATTCTTACAGTTGGGATGCTAAATTAGAGGTACCTGGGTTTATGGCAGTGCCTGTGTCTTGTTTTAGAAATGTGAGTTTTTCATTCATTCATTTAAACTTCCATTTTATTATGAGCAGATGAGAAAGGAAATTTGTCTGTTTGTTTAAAATCAGGTTCCTATGTCAGATTGTTGGGACAACATTACTGTTGGTATGAAAGTCGAAGTGGAAAATAGAGACTGTGAAAATTATTCGGAGGCAGTTCCCGATTCTTTTTGGGTGGCGACTGTCCTCAAAGTAGCCGGATATAAAGCTCTGCTTAGGTATGAAGGCTTTGGTCAAAATAATGTTAAGGATTTCTGGGTGAATCTCTGCAGCAATGTTGTGCATCCAGTGGGTTGGTGCGCCACTCGCGGAAAGCCATTAATCCCTCCCAAAAGTAAGTTTTCATTGAGTAAATTAATTAATAATTAATATTAAAATGATTAATGTATATTTTTACTGTTTATCAGCAATCGAGCATAAATATAAAGACTGGAAAGAGTTTTTAGTAAAGCGATTGACTGGAGCTAGAACATTGCCCTCGAATTTTTATAACAAAGTTCAAGATAGCCTTAAATCCAGGTTTAGAATCGGTTTAAACGTTGAGGTTGTAGACAAAAATAGAATATCACAAGTGTGCGTAGCAACAGTGAAACGTATTGTCGGGAAACGACTTCACGTCGAATACTATAACGCGGAACCGGATGATAATGGTAATTTATATACTCATTGAAATGCTTTTGGTATTGAAAAAATTGGCAATAACTGAAAGAGTGTATTTTTGAATTAACAGGGTTTTGGTGCCATGAAGACTCCCCACTAATACACCCAGTGGGCTGGGCCTCGAGAGTAGGTCACTTAATTGATGCTCCCGACGATTACATCGAAAGATGCGAGAGTGGACTCATTGAAAAGGATGACGCAACGGACGAACTGTTTACGGCTCCGTTCCAGACGTCAGTTTCGACGTGCCGGGATTCGGGATTGGGGAAATTCGAAGAGGGCATGAAACTGGAGGCCGTGGACCCGTTAAATCTGGGCTCCGTTTGCGTTGCCACCATCATGAAGGTTTGTTTATTGACTCCGTTGGTTTTGCATTTAGTCGGTGAGAAATTTAATTGTGTGATGATGATTTGTCAGGTTTTGAAGGATGATTACCTAATGATTAGAATCGACAGTTATCCGCCCGACGCGACCGGAGCTGATTGGTTTTGCTACCATTCTTCGTCTCCTTGCATCTTCCCGCCCGGATTTAGTCAAAAAAATTGTATCACTCTTATACCACCTAAAGATTATGAAAATAGGGATTTCAATTGGGATGATTATGTTAAAGAAACATCCGCCGTTTTGGCTCCCGAGTCTCTTTTCGAAAAGGTAATCTTTGGTTTTGTAATAAATAAGCACGTGAGTTATTTAAAACCTGAAAATGGTTCTGTAATTTCGTAGAAAATCCCCGACCATGGGTTCGAAGTAGGAATGAGATTGGAGGCAGCAGATTTAATGGATCCCAGATTGGTGTGCGTGGCAACGGTTGCAAGGGTTGTCGGACGATTGCTCAAAATTCACTTCGACGGATGGGAAGATGAGTACGATCAGTGGTTGGACTGCGAAAGTCCGGACGTATATCCGGTCGGATGGTGCGCACTGGTTTCTCATAAACTGGAAGGTAAAGACAGAAAAAGAGCACTTGGAAGCTTCATTAATCCAGTCTCGAAAAAAAATTACACCTTAAATGTTTGAATATTCGTAAATAAACGTTACAACAATAATATTTCTTGTTACAGTAAAGTACAGTATCAAAATTGAATACAATGGGTTTTCTCGTTTCAGGTCCCAGAAGTCCACAAAAACCAAACGTGCCTGTTATGGTAAAGCGCAGGCATAGAAAGCGAATGAAATCGAAAACAAAGTCTGCATTCTGTAATAGAAAAAACGTAGCCTCTGTCAATACCGAATTTGATTTTAAAGAAAATTCAGAATCGAATTCGACTCAGGCCTCTTCAATAAAATTAGATTTGGAGAATGAAAATTTAAGTCAGGATGACGGAAGTTCGCACTCTATAGGTAAGTCACATTAAATCTAAACGCGAAACACGCCCGTAATCGTATGTGTGGTTTTGTTACAGCCATTAGTTCGGGCGTACCTGAGAGTAACGACGCCTTAACGAAAGAACCTGAAATGGGGAGAGAGCCTTCAGGACCCGATCAGAGTTTGCCCACATCGGCTACTCCTTCCTGTAACAGTGATTCAAGTGGACCTACCTCGGTGGTAAGCAAACCAAATCATTCCACGAATACTTTTAATTAATTTTATTCAGGCATATTAACCCACAGATCGGTTTTTTTTTTTTAGATTTGTAGCGTTAAGTATATCCCACGACTTACCAATGCAACTTCGATGTCCGTGAGTGAGGTCGAGAACGGGACTCTCAATCCGTCAGATTGGTCTGTCGAAGATGTCGTTCAGTTCTTGAAAATAAACAACTGCTCCGCTTACTCGGAAAATTTTATAAAACATGTAAGTTCAGGTTCGCATCGGGGCTGGCGCTTCTTCGGATCATTTTCCATTGACCAAACATGGAAACGCTTTCTCATAGAATCGATTATCCATATAAGCAGGATCTCGCGATTCCATTATGGCGTTAATAAACAGGTTTTGCGATGACTCACGCGATGCAACATAATCCGGGTGAGATATTGTCTCTCTCTCTCCCGGGCGCACCTAAAATTCCTTCGGGATTTAAACGTCCCGCCCAAAAACTTCTCCTTTTTAACCCGTATTTGGGGCGCACTGCCTTAAATTCGCATGCATTGCTTATTGGTAACATATTTGCTGACATTGAGATAAATTGGATGTTTATGTTTTGCAGGGAATCGATGGGAAATCGCTTCTTTCGCTGACAAAGGACCAAATCATGGACGTGACAGGTTTTAAAATAGGACCAACACTAAAAATTTTCCACCTCATTCAGCAGGTGAAAGTAAAGTACAAGAAAGCGAATTTAAAAAAGAATTATTTAAAGTGAATTTCTCTCGAGAGAGGAGAACGAATCGGAGGTTAATGAATAACCGTTAAATTTTTAAATGATATTTTATATACTTAAGTTTAGGCGAAAGTCGACGGAAGACTTTCAATTACAGTGATATTTGGACGCAAGCAACGGAGATTATATATATATTTTGTCAAATATTTACTCGAAAAGCAACATTGGAATGCCTTTTTGATTAGGTTTTGTTTTATCTATAATTTTACAGCCTTGTATTATTCAAAGTCGAAGGGTTTCAACTGATTTTGCGTGCCAAATAAAATTTTGGTCGGGTCGCGAAAAACATTCGGCGCCTGCAAAGAAAATTAGCCTTTTCTTTTTAATTTTTACATCACCACCGTTTAAATAAAATATTAAGTGCCGAAATTATTATTAGAAAGAAAAATCGGCGAAAATATTAGGAATTTAAAATAAAAAATAAAAAAAAACAGCACTCGACCTCAATGTTTCAAAACTTTTGTGAGGCGTTGGAGGCGAGAGTCGAATCTGTATCTTTTAATAGACAGATTTGTGAATGTCTGTGAGGAATAATTTGCAAGAAAATTATAAAATAATTTTGAAAATATAATTGAATAATGATTATTATTAAATTACCTGTTACAAAGCCTGAAATTTCATTCTGCAGATGTTTTGCCTTAAACTTTTAAAAACTTTAGACCAAAACTTCGCTTAGGAAAGTGTTTTTTTGTTTTAATTCCCAAAAGTTTTCCTTTGAGTAAGTGGAGAGTCAGTTTGTAATTTGTAATGTCGTTTAGAATTTACATTGGAGCATCTAAAATCAGTTTACAATAAAAGTCACAGATTTTACGAGATGTTTTAACAGTGACGTAAATGCAAATGCGACAAATGTCCAGAGGGTGTATTTATAAGTCCAAGGCAGTGATGCAAAAACTCCCCAAGAAATGTATAAAAACTGATATACCTAATATATTATTTCTTTTTTCAGAAACAGAGCTTTCTGCAGTTTTCAAGTCAACAGTCAAAATAGCGTATAGAATTCAACTTTCTTTTAGATTAGTTGAAAGAAAGGCTCTTTAATATTGAAGTGGTTTTCTTTTAGCTTCATGGAATTGGATGATGTCTTGCAAAGTGTAGGCTTTTTTATTAAAAATACCGGGAGGAATTGGATTTTTTTTAGTTCGGTTGATTTCAAAGATAATCCAATTAAATATTACTTTTTGCTGATTTAGCATTGAAATGAGAAATGAAAACGTTAGCAAAGAGCTTTCAAATCATTTTCAAGGTCAGATAATTTTGTGACCGTTGGATGTTGCAAAAACCAGACCGTCTTCGTAAATAAATAAAAAATTGATTTTCCATACTCATTAAATGAACTAAATAATATGGATTTTTTATCAGCTGCAGATTGTATTTTTTAAGTTTAAATTCTAAAGTTCCATTTTGAGAAAATAACGAGATTATATTGAGTGTTTAATTTGAACATCATAGGATATATTTTCAGGTTGTCTGTGATGAAAAGTGTAATTCGTTGCCATTTGTAGCCTTCATACAAAAAGGTAAGACTTTTTATAATTATTTATGGGTGTTGGTAAACTGTCTCCAAATATTTAAATTCCTACCAAAAAGTAAAAAGTAAGCAGTCATTCTGGTCATAAAAAATTATTTGGGTGAATTTTCAGACCACTTTTTTAACTCATAATTCCGTGAATTCATTTAGGAAAAGTGAAAAACATCTGTTTTTGAACACATACGGCCTTAAAAGTTTGCCCGACTTCCTAAAACATCCTTCACCAGATGTAGCATATTACTGAAGGCACGTCCATTCTAAGAAAAAATCTCTGTACCTTGCAAATAAAATCATGAGAAGTTTTCAAAAACTTTTGGGTATCAAATTACGAGTGAAGAGAGAATCAAAGTTATCTGTACTCTGTTCTCGAGATGCGTCCAGAATGAAAATCAGTGTAATAAGCATTCATACACTCGACAGGAGGGGAAAAACTTATTGAAATTAAAAAAACCATGCGACAACGAACGGTCGCAAAAGGAAAACTAACCGCCGCATGATTCAGAAGTGTTATTTCCGTTGAATTCAAAAACACCAACACGCTGTTATGTAGCGGTAAAGGATTCCAAATTGTTTTTCTTTGTGCAAGCGGTGGCCTGCATTGTTGAATCCATGAAAACCGGTTAAAAATGCAATCAATAATTAATTATCAGCATGTAAATAAGCATAAGTTAGACTAATTTACGTTATTTCAGATAAAAAAATATTGAAGCGGAGGCGATCACATGGCCGGCAGTCAAACGGAAAAGGGGAATGCGGAGGCACTACTTTTTCAATATGGACGTCTCTCGTTGATTCATTCACTTCCGCAAGAACGTATGGAAAACATCTGAGCTCGTTCGTGCGCTGCATTTTTCCTTTGAATCTGCATAACGTTTTTCAAATAACAACAACTGTTATTTCTATCGATTTATGGTAGTAAGTGGAGTAGTAAAATAATTATTTTTTTAATGAACTAACCACTGGGGCGTAGCTTTTAGACAGCCCTGAGACTTCCACTGCGCAGAAAGTGAGTTCAGCTGGCAGATGTTTGTACCGCATAACCCGCGTAGCAGTTTACTATTAATGTGCGCATCGAGAATTAGTCCCAATTTTTACTTTTATTTTATTTACTCTTTATAAATATTTCATCGTTACATCACTTATTTTTGATTGAAAATAATATTTATCGGGATCTCGTGGCGAAGACCTTCGGGATTTTGTGAAAAAATGTAAATTTTTAAGTTTCCGCGGCAGAATACTCAGAGTGTAGAGTTTCAGCTGCTTCCCGCCATTATACTTCGAGTACGTCGCGTATCGTGCGTGCCTGTGCTTTTTAACCTTTAATTTTCTTTTTTGTTTGTTTTGTAAATAGTGTTTAAGAAAGTGATATATGTAATAATATTTTTTAATATATAGAGAAATAGTTTGAGTGTTAATTAGTGGTTTAGTTTGAAATGTCAGTGTTCAGAGGTGAGGAGCATCGGTTTAAGGACGAATATAATCACCCGGACGACAAGGAACTAGCAGCCATCGGCAGGTAAACAAATGCGACCACGTTTTTCTACTTATCCATGCCTTTATAATGGGCGTTCACCTTTTATGAACCTCGAAAACCTAAATTATTTAATTTCAATAATTCTTCTACGGATTTTAACTCATTTTATTTTCACATTGTCAAATTAACAACACAGTTTATTCGATTTTGAATAAAGCCGTGTGTTTCTATAATGGCTGAAACGTACGCTTAAATGTTTTAATTCAGACTATCGGATTTCGCAATCTGTTTTCATCTCTCTCAACAAAAATAGTTTTTCCTGTATATTATTTTTATCCATTTAATTGATTTCATTTATTTTTTGTGTCAGAAAAATGTCCGTTCTCTGACAATCATTTGTTTAGTTTTTTCTTTACTTTTTTCAAATGAAGAGTACTGTATTTTCTAACGAAGTTAAAGAATAATAATTGTTTTAAATCATTTCATTTATATTTTTTTAGGAACTTATTGGCTTTTTTCGTTCATAAACTCAAAGTTCGTTATTATCTCTAATTAAGAGAAAAAGATTGTAGAGATATATAGAGGTTTTAAATGATTGCGGTTAGTGCGTACGCTATTTTGAAGAGGATAATATCTCATGAATCAGCTGTTTGGTAACAGCGGGTTTCAAGTGATTGAACTGAAAATCAGCATTACAGGTATAAATTGGTAGTTTAACTTTATATGGTGAAAATTGTACTTCCTTTAATTGTTAAACTGCATGTAAACATGAGAAATTTGAAATGTTTTGATGTTAATTTCATACAAACATTGAATGAAAGCAACCCCTATCTTTCCTATAAAATTAATGTTACATTTTGAACCTGGTTATGATATTTAATTTGAATTTTTGTTGTCAAGTGCAGAGGTGAAAGTTTAAGAATGAATGTCATCCATACATGACATTTCAATTTAATCTCAGCACCATGAGGGAGGTTTTCTCTATAATTATAATATATGCAGATATTAATAAGTTTATAAATTTTATTGTTTGGAAGAAAAGAAAATATAAAAACCATCAAAATTTGGATATTTTGGAAGGTTTGAACACCCAAAAAAACTTAATTAATCTGTGGTAGTGATTGGGTAATTACATCTGTAAAAATTCATTAGTCTTTCAGGTGTAAACACTATCACTTGATGAACACTGTCGACTCTTTACCTACACTTGGTTAGGTTCTCGATTATTTCTCTGCTGAAATTTTTGGGATTTGAAAAGTTAGTAAGCTCCCTTTTTATTGCATATTTGAAATTAATTGTGTTAAATTGTAGTTCTTTACACTTATAATTAATCAAACTGGAAAACAGTTTCTCACTGTTACGAAAACTCAGCAGTGGTATTCTGTAGGTCACAGACAATGTTCACACTACAGCATTCCATAAGACCTTAACACAAAGTTCAATACTTTTTTTTGCTCCAGTTCTGTCCGAGTCTTGGAAGAAATTAAAGGTTGAATTTAATGATACTATAATTGAAGTTCAAAATGATCACATAAATTATTTTTTTTTTCAAGAGCTTAGAAAGTGGATGTAAAATAAATAAAGGGGTTGAGTAATGCACTTTAGGAGTTGCAGAACTTTCTGAAAATAAAAATTTAGTTTGCTTTTACTTTTGTTTGTTCAGTCCCCGTCTGCAAAAATTTTGAAAATTAATGCATTATTTTCTAAAATTTGTGGAACTGACGTTTTTTTTTATATGTTAAAAAGAAGGGAAATTTGTGAAAGAATGCAGACGATGTGAACAAAGATGGAAATAACTTCTCCTCTAAAGTGCATCTGCAGTCAAGTTGCAGTTTTTGCTCATTTTATGATCTCGGACAAAGGTTTTTCTCATCTCTTCTTTAATTTTATTTCCCTCCTGTTTTTCTTAAGTCGTTAAGTATCACTTTCTAGGTTAATGACGTGCACCTTTGGTCAAGGTATTCTTTAATGAAGACTTTTTGCATTCTTTTAACGTCTGTCGCTTACTCAATCATTGCGCTCTGTCTCAGACGACCGGTGTTTATATTGTTCGGTTTTTCCTTTTAAAAAAGGGGCTAAAATTACTTGGAAAAATGCTATTTAGTTTTAAGTGGGTGCGGTTGTGCTTCTGCTTCTTGGAATTTTCATGGCAAGAGATGCCAATTAAAATTTTTTTCTTCTTAATTTGGCTTATTTTTTCTCAATTCAGGATAAAGCTGTTTGTTGTAATTCTGAGCAATATTTACGAGTCCCGTCAATCGGTCCAGACACGCTCTTCTTAGTAATTTTAGATGTGCAGTTGTATTTCCCGTAATTAGAGTGAAACAACGTCAAGACTTCGGGAAAAAATGCACGTGTTTGAATATACTCAGTCACAGTTTGGAGGCTTTGACCCGTTGTATCACAAAGTATAACTTAACAGCTATTTTCGACTCTGTATTATTTTATTTATAAACAATCTGTAAATCGCTTTCATGAACCTTATACTCCAAAGTAGAGGCAAAAAATACATATTTAAATTCGGCCATATGTTGATTGTTTACAAATAATCACGGTTAGAGGTATGAAAACGGTCCAGGTCCGCTCCGGCAATGCGCTGACTTTCTATTTATATTTCAATTAGTATACTTCATAAAAATTCAAATAATTCAGTAGTCACCATTTGAAACGTGATATGATTTTTTGAGTATCTGCTTGTTTTAGTCATTTTCCGCTGTCGATTTGAGTTCTTCCTGTAGGCGACCTCGTAGTGTTTAAGGACCCGAGTAGGATTTTGCAATATCAAAAAATTTAATTTAACTCCGCAATATTAGAAAGATGATGAATTTACTCATTTCGTGAATGGAGGAAAAAATATAAACGAAGTTACCGTACGAATTCACCGGCGAGTGAATCTGCTCATAAAAATGAAGTGCCGGAAAGGAAAAAGAATTTAAAATATCCGCGATTCTTAAAAAGGAGTTAAAAAAATAATAATAATATAACATGTGTCTAAAAATAACTCGAAAAAATTATTTTCTCATGACCAGTTTCATTGTAATTTTTTTGTTATTGAGTTGCTATTATTAACTGCTTTCACGAAACACAATCCATTGTATGAAGTTACTGTAGCAGAAATTTCTCATGTATTATTGGTGCGGTTTTGATCCTTTTTGCACCTGAATTTTCCGTTTGGAAAAATGGAGGAGGCGAGTTGCCCCTAAAAGCAGATTTTAATTAAAACCTTTCTCGCCCTCATGCAAAATCGATTACCGGTGTGGGAAGCATTTATCTCATTGGAAATGACCCGTAATCTTGGAGTATACAACAACCGGTTGAAATCACAGAGGAATGAGTAAATACTTTGTCATTCCCACTGTGGCTTAGTCAAAAGCGAACAACAGGCGGTTCATACTGTGGCGTAATGGTTACAATGAAATTAACTAAAACCGTAGTGACCCAAACAGGAGAAGAACAATAAACTCGTCGGGAAGAGTTCGCTATTTATTATGATCTGGGGGCGTCAGCTTTGAAAATGTTTCTCCCGGATCCAATTCCATTCGATTTCCCAGTTCATTCATTCATTCATTCCTCTTTAGAAATGTCGAGATGAATTTTTTCTCAAAATTTAATTATCCAGAGGTGCCAAGTCAGTACTCAAGTTGCCAAAGTCAGCTAAACCTTCCCTGCCAATCGAACTTAATTTATAACTCTCGCATTGGGCGTCTTTCCTTTTCTTAGCCTTTGAAGGAAAATAAGATTTAATTCGGCGCGATGAGTTATATAAGATTTCAGGAGGAAAAAAAAATAAAAAATGGAAAACTTCAAAGTCATTAGTTCATTCACCATTCGGAGCTGTTTTTACAATTTGAAAACCCGTTATTAATGAGTTAGTCGCAGCAGAAAAGGCGCCGTCAAGCAAACATGGGTGCGAAAGTGTAACTGATAAATTTTGACATTAGCATCGCTTGGTGAAGATGATATCGAAGATGCAACGAGAGTGGTTGGCATATCTGCCTCGTTGACCGGTGGGGAATGAGGCCAGATGAAGGTGATGGTGCAGACATTGCAAAGCTGCAAGTGGACTGGTGGTCATTTGATTCGACTCAGCTGTATGGTAATAAGTCACGTAACTTTGAATTACACATCACTTGTACTATTATTTGCGTTTGCTTCCTGCCTGACTCGGAAAAGGCCAAACTAAATGGGGCCCTTAATAAATTGGTCGGGGCTCAAAGGATTAAAAAGTCCACAAGAGGATGATACACCTTGTCGTAATAAAAATTTCACATTTGGCGTCGCAACTGCTTTCAAATAAGATCACATTATTATTTACTCGTGGCACTTTTCAAAAATGCAGCTCTTTCAATCGAGTCTTCATGGTAGAATGCATTTTAAAGGTAAATGTGCGCAGTTATCTGCGTTAATGATTCAAGCCCAGACAGGTGGATCAGCTGGTCGCTATCACTATTCAAGGCTGCTGACGAATATTTCGTCATGTTTGGTAACAAGGCACCGCAATATTTTTTTTTTTTTTTGAAAATGTACCCGTTCCCGGCAGTTTGTGTTTTTTTTTTTCGGGTGATATTACGCATTTCTCTGAGCAACTTTTCCAGGATTTTGTATCAGTTACACAGAGTTCTCAAGGGAGAAAACTTGTCATGACTCCTGAGAAGTACGTAACGTTGATCTCTCCGATGTAAACTGAAACTTCTTATCATTTCTACCTTTCCCGAGTTCGTGGCTATTTATTGTTTTAAATATTTTCTTGTTTTTATACCGAATGAAAGTGTGAAACTTTTTATTTCATGATTCTGTTTAATCATTAAGTATAATTCCAGGCGCCAATATTTGAGGAATTATCACATACTTAGAAAATGTCCACTCACTGGAAAAGAATGAAACAAAAGGAAACAGCAGATGAAATGGTCAACGCAAAATAAACATGAAATTTCATCCAGGTATAAGCGAAATGCATTTGTTGGGAAGCCCTGCACGGCGAGAGTTCGAAACCGTTTACTAGGTCATCGCTGTCAAGGGTGGCATTAATTGTTTTTGCCTCATAATTGGAGGGCCGTGAACGGGCTTCCTACTGCCTCTGGATTTTGGCTCTTGCTAACCTAGACTTTCTAACCTAAAAAAATTAAGGGAACGGAGTGAAGACCGAACTTGGCGGAGGCTAATGACTCACTTGGATGCGTCAATTCATAGTTTTCCAATTAGTATTGGCAAGCTTTACCGTCATATCCCAACGTGGTTACGTTGCGATACGCTTAATCTGCAGACCCTCATATCAGATTACAAGCCATCGGACACGTGATGCAGGCTGGCACCCGTTCAAGAGAATAATTTCAAGTGTAGGAACACAAAATTATCTATTTTTAAAATTTTTTATTGAAAGCTTGCCAGCTGCGAACCCAAGAAAGTGGCGAAGTTCTGTTGACATTTCGAGTTCATCTGCCGCACCTTCGGCTGCCGCTGAATTTTGTAAAATGAGCCGAAGGAAAGGGTTGTGCGAAACCCCCTTACTTTCAGGGAAAAGTTTAAGCTCTTACCGATGGCTTAAGTCCGATGACAGTTTCATTTATGCAAGCTGCAAATAGAATTGTAAAATTCGGGTTTTTAATGAAAATCGGCACTCATTTCTACTTTGAAATAATTAGTACATTTTATTTGTAATCAATATTAGGGCACTTTTCCTTTGATTTCTGGATATCGACATGTGAGAATTTTAAAATAATTTTTGAGAAACTGCAAAAAATCACAAAAAAATGCATGAAACTAAACGTAACTTCATGTAAAGGTCCCAATACTTAAAATTCAGGGTCAGAAGATTTCTCTGCGCCGTTAAATGGCGGATGGATGCTATGGTTCGCTTATAGCCCTCAAAATATTTCCCGGCTTAACTTCTTTGTTCTGAGGAATGCCGCAAAAAATACGACGTGTTATTTAGGCCAAGTATACGGGATACGGCAGAAATCCGGCAACACAAATCATTGACAGTTTTCGGGGTTTTGCCGAGATTATTTCACATGAGAAGTACTTTAATTCGAGCGTTTTTAATCTCCATCGCGAAAATGTAATTTTTTCAATAGGAAAACCATTGAAAATCGAGGCACTCGGTAATCGGGTGGATCAATAGAAAACTGCCTTAATTCTCACGTCCGCAAAAGAAAGTATGTACCATTAAGTCCTTTTGTAAAGGAGTTCTTATCCGCTTAAAAGATGTCTGCTTCGGAGTGAATCAAACAGAACGAATACGCGTATCATGGCGAGTCTGTTGTTTGCTCACCATTCCGTTACAAGTAGATCGGCTTATCAAAGTGTGTTTGATTTGGGAAAGATTCGGATTCAAGGTCCATGTGCACCTGAATTCCCTGAAATGGCTCGGCTTGCGGTTGGAGCTAATGAGGGGCTTTTTAACGCGCCGCGGTAACCCTCGGGAGGGTGCCGGATATTATGCCACCATTATGAGGAACACTATGAAGACATTAACAATGGAAAACAAAACAAAGAGGAAAAATATTGTTGCATGAGGTCATGGTTGGAAGGAGGCGGCGAGCGCGATCCGCCTCTCCCGTTCGACTGACGTGAAGTCGTCCCTTTACCGTTACTCTATGAGTCAGTGGGGATCCATTGTATTGGGGCAAAAGTCCCCCAAATTCGGTTTTTATTTGCCCACAGCCAAGAGTGCACAAATGCCAGAGCCTCCACACGAACACAACCAAGGGAGGTTTCATGATTTGGGTCATTGCTGTTGTTGTCAGTACGACCGTTTTCAGTCGTCACCGGTTCCTTCGCTTCGAATTTAAATATATAATTGAGTTAAAAATAGAAGTAAAAAAAAAAATTATTTGTGGTTTTCGGGGAGCCGGTTTGCCGTAATGAGCGGTTGTGAACCGCTTTTTCCCTCCGGACGAATCGTTCGAGAAATTTTTCTCTTAATAAAACGAATCACGCATTTCGGTAACGAATCCGAAAATAAAGATAAAAGGTCTTTGTTATTTGTAATTCAAATAAATTCGAATTTAAAAGCGAAGAAAATTTTTACCCAAACATTTATAATTGGATGGGGGTTGCGTGTCTGAACAGCGGGAACAACAAATTTATTTTCATGCAGTCAATTGCAGAAAAAATACATTCGAAATGAGTACACAATGCGGCGACATTTGTTTATAACCGAGTGAATGAGGGTCGCCCCTTTTACCCCTTTCGGGGAAACCTGAATGGGAGCGGGAAATGGCATGGGGGAACACTATCATTGCAGGGGGAAATTACGCTTTCGCAAATGCTCTCGAAAAACGGCATTGTTTGTCGACAATGGAGGATAATGTTAAGTACCCACTTAGAAATCTATCGAATTGGCGCCGTATTTACCTGATAAAACTTGATCCCGCTCCCGATATATTTGGTTGCTTTTATTTCTTTTCATTACTCAATGCGGTTCTTATCGTTTTTCTTAATTGCATGGAATTACAAGTGTTAAATCCCGTCTGAGTTATTATAGGAAATTTTTCCCGGCAAAACCAACCCTCGACAACGGTTTTTATGAATGAATTGTGTTGGTTTTTGGTACGGTAGAAAGGTATTCGGCAGTTCCCTTTTCTATTTATGCTAAAAAAGGACATGGCATTTTACATAATTTACTTATGAAACGATTCGAATTAATTAATTAGAAAAATGTAAAAAACCTGTTTTTCTAATCGCTAATTTCTTAATTTATATCATGAGTCTTAGCATAGATATATATATATAAAGGTTGCCAGCAAAGACACCGAGTTTTATCACTCATAACGATTCCCCCTCCCCTCTCTCCTCATTTTTTCGGCGCAGTTTTCAAATAAAAATGTCAATAGCTTAATAGTATCGAAAAGAAAGTCTTATTTTAAGTCTTAATTTAATATTATAAATAAAGAATTGAAGTAAAAGTTTTGTAATGGGAGTTACCTTGGAGAACCGACATGACGAGAGAGTAATGCCCTGAGTTCTCATTGTGACCTAGACGATGTTTATGTTCCTTTGATTTCATTGCGAAGTGGTTGAAAATGTCACCTGAACTGCTTTCTGTATTTTTTTCTCTATCCATCGCCGGAAGGGAAATTATCATGTTCTGAGACTCGGTTCTCTTGCTTTTTCCAGGGATTGTCGGCTCAGCGATAGGACAGTGTCGCCACGAAGTCACATGGAACAGGAAAAGCGAATACGAAGGGAAATAGCCAACTCAAACGAGAGGAGACGAATGCAAAGCATAAATGCCGGATTCCAGTCTCTTAGAACGTTGTTACCCAGTCACGAGGGTGAAAAATTAAGCAAGGTGAGCGGATGCTTTTTACGTTGGTGTTTAGCGAAAGGGTCGAAAGCTCCTCCAGGTATCGCTTTTTGGTGACTTTTCGGTGAGCGTATGAAAACAAGCGAGATTCGAATGAATCAGAAACGTGCTCCTCATCACGTAAGTTAACCGGTGTACTTCCTACACCGGAAAGTGCCAAATTTTCGTCTGACCTACTTGTTTTGTTCCATTGACCCTTTTTCTTTTTTTATATTTGGCTTTGCCTTCGCTCGACTCCGATTTTTCTTTTCGGGAACATGTTACTTCACTAAATTATCTTCGCCCACTTTAAAACCTAAATGTATCACCTTTTTGAAGGATGCTTTGCCGGAAAATGAATTCCAAGAATGCCAAATTTATATTTGAGTGAGTTCACATTCTACGCTGTGTATTCCTTTGATAGATCCAATCGAGTTTATTGAAAGTATTTTCTTATTATTTTACGAATCGTCTTTTTCTTGTTTTCATTCGAACCGCTTTTATTTTCTTTAATAAGAACTTTGCCAGTGTAAACAAAGAAACCGTTCCACTATTTTGTTTTCATATTTTACCCACAGTTTCCCACTTAACAAAAAAATACTATAATGCGATTCGCCCGTAAAAGGAAATTATTTTCTTTTTATAAATGGCGTAAAAATTTGATTAATGACGTCTAGTGCCATTAATCATTTGATAATTATTGTATTGAATTGATGCAAGGGAAGGAAGGCATTAGCGGTTTTTTAACCTGTGCGCTTCCTATAATCTCAATCTTAAATGCGGCCTGTTAATTAATTGAGCTTTCATTTTTTCAATGAGTGGATCGATATGATTTTTAAATTCCGCTGCGTCTTTGACAGTGCTGCAGAATTTGTATTTGGTTTCCGAATTGGAAAACCCCGCAAACACTCTGACAGCAAAATCAGCAAAGCTGACGTTAACTATTAATGCTAACCTCTGCAGTCGCAGTTTAGAGTATTGGGCGTATCAGTTACAACGTCCGAGTATTACAAATAATTCTCCTTAAATGCAGTCTTATTTCGGACCTTACAAAGTGGCTAAAGCTCTCTGTTTATTTTCGCACTGCTTCACCCCTTTCGATAGTCGCGAGCCAAGAGAAACCATAGGAACCACGCTGGTCCAATTTCGATTTTAATTTGCAGAGCGTTTTTTTTTTTTTCAAATAATTTAAAAAAAGATCAGCTCCAATCCACGAGCCGCTAAATATTGGAATTGAGAGCCATTCAAAATTTTTTTTGGGATAAAAGATTGCATTTAGAGCGTTAGAACGACCTTTACGTTCTGTCAAAGACCAGACGTCACGTGTTCGATGACGTCATGACGCGAGGTCGTTTAATTCAAAGGTTAGCGGTGGGCGCTTTCTCGGACACACGCCGCGAGCTTTGCTTTTTTCCACCTTTTTTCTTATATGTCGGAGGTGGTTTCTCTCTCTCTCTCTCCCTCTCTCTTTCCCCCCGTCATTCCTCAAATGCGTTTAATTTATGATAATACTTTCACAAGGATGCGAGCAGTTCTAATTAAATGCAGATCGAGTCGATGAAGAAACCATCATCGTCTGCGAATCCCAGATTGCAGTTCCACTTATAATTTCATTTAGTGGAAGATGCCTAATAAGTGCAAAAGGAGTGGGTCTCAAATGATTGGAATGCCTTTGGATTTTTTATTCCATCATTCCAGCTAATGTTTTTTTATGCTCTCGGCTCGGCTTGAGTCTTTCCGCGTTGCCCGAACAGGATTTTTACCACCTTATTTCACGCCATTCATTCGTGCATTAGTTCATTGCCGAATTTGCAACTGTCTCCGAGAGTCAGTTATGAGAGTGATTTCGTATGAATTATTTTATCATTAAAATCCATCTATAAAGTGTTTTTTTCAGCTCTACAAGATCCCGAAGGCGAAATGCTTTGAAGGTAGAGGTCAGTGTCCAGCTTGGGAAAGTATTCATGGGCCCGGTGATGATATGCCGGGAGTCTTTTCACACTGTGCCCTCTCATTCCCTCATATGAAATTCTCAAACTGTGAAATGGTCTAAAGAAATATTGAGAGATGAACTTTAAGGGTTATTAGTTATTTGTCATCAATAATTTCTTCATATCATTTGAGCTAATTAATTAACTGCTTTATTAAGAGGACGCAGTGTCTGAGCGTCCACCCGTAGCTGATGAATTTAACAGAAATGGAAAAATTACATCTTCTGTTTGAGAGATTCATTAAGATACTGTTTGATAAAAAAAAAATTGTTCCTTTTTCAGTGAGGTCAAATAAGCACTCGCGTTATTGTGTCATTTCCAGCCCTTTATCAGACAAAGCAAGTATAAAGCTCCAAAAAATTGCAGTTCAACTTTTATCTGTCCATTTTATTGCAGATGCTTGCATTCGGTATTTACTTTCCTTTCCAAATTTTGACTTAAATACTTCATAGAAGTGTAAGTCGCGATCTTCTCGTCGTGCACATTTTGAGAAAGTTGCCAAACGGGTGATGGGTTCTGTTTCTTATCCATTGCATATTTATCTCATGTCATTGTGCAGGTTTCTTTCCAGTGAAAATAATAAAATTACTTATTCAGCTGCCAGTGTAATATTTAGAAACAATAATAGATTTGATAAAGAAAAAAAAATCAGTGAAATGACAAATGAGCCATTGTCACTTAAATTTGGCTTCCATTGGCCATGTTTGCGAGAAAATGGCGCGGACGCAGGATTTCCTTTTACTCTTGCCAGGTCAGTATTAAACGCTTTCAAAGCCCCCCAAACAAATTGCCTTTAAAGGAAATTTCTATCTGTCTGGGATTTCTCATTTGAGGGATGAATATTTTCCTGAATGGTCGGGAGATAAAGCGTCAAAGTTGAAAAGTTGAAAAATTCAGGAGAAGTTAGACGAGGTAATATAAAAAAAGGGCAAAAAGACTGGATGACGATGATGGCGGACGAGAAAGGAGTAAAGCGGCAGAACGGAGCTGTTCGGACCACACCCCGTCGTGCTCCATGTGACCCGTGACCTTTACGAACGTCCCAGACAATTGGATCAATACTCTACAACTGTTGATGAGTAGAAAGATATGCCTCGACTAGACAGAACGGGGCGGAGTTCCGTTCAGGAGAAGGATGTTAGGCGCGTTTTATTGAAATTCATTCCAGCTTTTAAATCTTTTATTTTCGGGCTATTGTGCTTTCTTTATACGATGGAAAGTTTAAAAGCTCATTTCCAGTAAAAAGTATCTTATTTTACTCCGTAGCAATTTATGCTTTTGTCTGCGTAACCATTGCCTTCGCAGCAACATTAGACGATTCATTCGGCACGAATGGAGACAAATATAACCGCTGAATAAAATCATAAATGGCGCACCTGTAACCGTCTGAGAACGGTTTCAATGCGCAAACCTGAATGGGATTGGGTCGTACGGTTGGCTTGTATGATTTGCACGGTGTCATTGTTTAATTGTCAGTTGTTTGTAAGCACGGCTGTCAAATTTATGTAATCCTGTTAGGTCATATTAAATGACCTGGGTTGGTGACATCCTAAAACTTGCAGTCTATTTATGGCGAAATTTTCGCTTTTATTATAATCGTCTCCGCTTTTGCCTTAGGTCTGCTTCTTGTAATGCTGAAAAATTTTTCTAGACTCAGCCAAATGTCAGAATAAAAAATATTCTATTATTATATAACATTATAATTTGGATGAAAGTAGATGCAATGAAATTATTGTGCACTTGAAAGAGCTGGTACATAAAAAAAAAGGCTTGTTTTATATTTTTTTATGCGAGAGCTTCTAAAAAGGAGGCAGGGGCGGTCAGTGCTCCTTGGATATTTGCCAAAATGTGCACAGTTTAAAGGAATGTCTACGTCTTTAGGCAAGGCAGGTTTGTTTGTTTTTCTCCCGTCAGAAACCTGAATGCCTTTCGAGCTTATTAATAATTACATCTTACTTTTCTCGGGATCGGTCGGGTGTATTTGTCAGGGAGAAAAGACGCCTTTTTGCATTAACTGATGCTTGTAAGCAATCAAAAGCATTCCGTCCCAAGAGTAAATACTCGTTTACGAACACTGGTTCGGCTTTTATTATCAAAATTGTTACACTTCGCTGCCCTTAATTGGTAGTTTCTCCCCCGCTTCTGTAACTCTAAGGAGGGGAAATTATATTGAACTAATTAGGATGTTCGTTCATTACATGACTTCAGAGGTAGCCTAATTTATATTAGCGCGTTTAATATTTTTCCCATCATATTATTGAGCCATTGTCTGTGAAACGGTTTTGAGCTAAGTGGACAGAAAAATTTAACAATTAAAATTTAAACTTGCGAGGTGATTCACCAGTTTAACATTGACTCTTGAGATTTCGATGATCGCTATTGCAGATTCTCAGAATGCATAAAATTGGGAGTGGCGCTCCCAGATTTTGGCGGAAACATTTTTGGATGGCGGCTCTTGTGCTGGGTTTTTAATAATTTTATTTCAGTTTAAGGTTTTCTTTAGCCTCATCTTAAGTTCCCACTCGTCGGAAAATCGATAACTCCATGGTTACGAGCTTAGCAACACCATGACGTCACGCACGTGAAATTGCTCGGTGCTCTCGGTGAAAAAATGGGATTTCGCTAATAAAAAGTAGCCGTGGATTTTTTCACGAGTTTGGGAAGCCAACTTGGATTTTTTCATTCCCACTTTCGGATTTTACATTGAATTACACATTATCTCGTTATTCATTTCAGATTATTATTTTTAAACAAAAGTGAGGAATTAGAGAAATGATTTTCCTATGGATTGAAACGTATCGGAGCGAAACTGGATAAAATCTGATAAAATGAAGATAATTATTAATGACTGGAAACGTTTTGGCGCATTGATGAACGCGTTTGACATTGTAGAATTGAGAGGGAACGGCACCGGCCAATTAAGTCACTACAAATTGCTCCGTAATCGATTTATATCGTAGGACGTTAGTGGAGGAAGAGAAAATAGAGCAAAAGTCAGCCAGCGAAAAGTCGTAAAGGGAAGAGAGAGAGAAAGAGAGAGAGAGAGAGAGAGAGAGAGAGAGAGAGAGAGAGAGGGGGGGGGAAAACCAGTCGTCATGGCGATGAACCGAACACGTTGGCGGGAAACCTGCGTTAAAATGATGCCACACCCTTGCTCGATTCAATAAGGATTAAACATCTGTTCCACGTAGGATTCAGTTTTAGATTTTTGGCGGGGGGAGTGGCGTGGGAAGCAAACAAACTGCGGCCGAGGCTGGCAGCAAAGTTTGTCAAGCAGACTTGACCCGAGAGGGCATCGGGGCCTCGGCCACAGCAAAAAAAGCTCTTGATTGCTTGACCGAATGTTATCAGCGCGATCAGTCCGACCCTATTCTCATTCTGTTCTGCGCAGCCACCTTTGCTCGCAAAAGATTGTTCGTGCGTGAAAGCCCCGTCGAATACACAATTTCAACCCGAGGAGGCCAATGTCTGGCCGTTTTCTCCTATTTTGCCTCTTTATTCGAAGTCTGCTGTGTTGGGGGAGCTTTGAGTGGTTGGCCATGTCGGGGTTTCGTTTCGCAGGAAGTAAATTACGAGACTTTTATCGGGGTCACACGAAAAGTCTTAAAAGATAAAAGTAACAGTCCCCAAGTAAAACTGTCTCGTATTTGCCGCGGTAGGTAGGTGATTTCATTGATACTATATCTTATCTACTCACCTTTATTTCCACCAATAATACAACAATACAATGGAGAATATATAACGCCATTTGTGTTATTAGGGTTGTACCATGTTCAGTAGTAAAATTCTGATTGCTTTAAAGGGTTTACACTGTCATTCAATTAATATTTTGATGGTTCATTTGTCAATTTTATCGATTAAAACTCGAATGAATTGCATAACGTTGGCGAAAATGAAGAATGAATTTTTATTTTCGTTAATCAGTTGAACGAGGGCGAAAGGGGTAAAGAATTCATATTTGCATTGCATTGGAGGTAAGCTCTAGTGTGGTGCTTTTCTGGAGAGCAGATTTTTCCCAAGTGGTCCTCGAAAAGCGAGGAGTGAAATGCCCGAGCGCATGCCCCGCCATCGCGTAGTGTAAACGCACCAGTTTGACCTTTTGTGCTTGAAACCCCTACGGAAGCTGTGCGTAAGCTTTCGAGGGGAAAAGCGAGAAGGATCCGCCCCGATCGATAAAGACGCTCAGGACATCTGTACCGAATGAATCACCGGCGGAATTACGTTGGCATTGGAAAATCGCCCATTTCCGTGTGAATTTCTGCCGGCCGTAATAGTTTCCATGGAATTCGGCCCCGAATAAAAGGAACCGGCTTTGTGGCGTTACGTATTTCATGCAGTAATCGTTGGGGTAGCAAATGGGAGGGCTTTCACTCAAATAAACAATGAATTGATCACCTGATGAAGAGCCGAACATATTGTTCACTCGGTCATGCTCGGCCCCCGTCACGGATTCTCGATTTTCACGGCCCGTCTGAATGGGGCTTCGCTAACACATAGGCATTGTGTTTACGTTATCTGTACGGCGACCCACTATGTTCAAGGCTTTTCATTAGAGTGGTGATTAATTATTTTCTCCGCGATGAGAATAAAACGCCGCCAAATTATGATTCCCAGTTTGTGTTTTTTTAAGAAAATGAGTTCCGTTGAAGAATGTAAAGGAAATTTTTTTTTCAAACCAGGTCCGACCGGAATCTGGTTTTTATCGATTAATTAGGAACTGATGCCGTCTTAATTTTATTACTGAAATCAATCAATAAGATCGAAAGGGACAATTAAAAAATTTTTAACGGGAAAGGTTTGTTTTTCCATTACATTCACTTCTTCAGGGAATTGGGGGGATTTTTCCATTTATACCTTAATGTCTACTCGAGTTTTTGTTTTCCCATCGTGGATTTATTGAAGAGAGAAGATTCCGTGGAAAGGTAGATCATTTAAGCTAATAAAAAAAAATTTGGAGTGGTTGGTAATCATAAAGGTAAAGATAATAAAAGACTGGGGGGTGGGGAGATTGGTTCTTTCTGAGATTATGGGTCACTTCGCGAACCCCTTCGAAAGCTTTCAAAAGCGTTCGGTGTCGTTCTTTCCACTTCATTTGGCACTCGAGCCCTTGAAAGCCCGATCAAAAACAGGCTCATTGCGAAGAAAAATCTTAATATTCCTGTGAAGAATTCTACTCCGGCCAGAAACGCATAAAATATGTTTCAAACTTGAATGTCTTCTGTTTAAATTACCATTAAGTTCGTTGAATATTAAAAAAAACTTGTTTGGGTTGAGGTACTCGCTTTGCCTGTTAACGATGGAGAAAAAATGAAGCTTTTGGGTGGGAATCTCATCTCGATCCCCAACGGATTTCGAGGCAAAAGTCACTTGTCCAGCCTCATTGATAAAGTCTCCCATAAAGTGCATGAGTGTGCAGGCTCGAGGGTGCTTTCGTAGGGAGGGCATTCCCAAATGCACAGTCATCGGGAGAATAATGGCCGTTCATTTCTTTGAACCTGCCTTTACTATTACAATACAATAAATGCTCTCTCGAACGTAAATAGTTTTGGTTATTCTTTAATGAGTAGGAACGTTGTGAATTAAATGTTTTTTTTTATGATATGTCTGGGATTAGTTTTAAGTGGCATGTAGTAATTTGAGTTCCTGGACGTAACGAAAGCGTAGGATTGTTTTATCCCTGGAAGGGAGTGGAGGTGGACGTGGAACTCCTTTGTGACAGTTCTCAAATTGGAGCACCCACTAATTAATGCCGTATTATTATTTGTTTGAACAGTGGTTAATAAGCATTTTTCACGGCACATCGCTTTCAGCAGTGATGAAATATTGTGAAACCTGTTACAGTTTCAACAAAATAAGGAGCTACGCTTTTTCATACCGTCTGATAAGTGCCTTAACTTTGACATTGATAATATAGTTCGGAATGAAATAATTACGGCAAACAATTAATAAATTCACGTATAACCACCCGGATTTTGGAAACGAGTTACTTAACCCTGAAAGGCAAAACTGTTAAGAAATGTTTAGGAGGATTTTTTTTTCAGATAACTACAGATGGGAAACGGATAAAGAAATTTCTCATTCCTGTGCGGTATTTCAGTGTACAAGAAAATGAAGACATTATCAAAACCACAACGCACCGCGTAAAGGCACTCGAAGAAAAATTCCAAAACCGCAATAATTACATAATGCACCTTTAAGTGTGCTATGGCCAAGTCGATTGGCTCTCTGTAGTATTCACAGGAATTTTTATAGTAAAAATAAATTTAGATTGGGGATTTGAGTCGACTTCTGATTTGTTGGCTTCTGTGGTGCGTGCCGTTTCGTGCGTTTTGGCAATTTTTTAAAATTAAAGTCAATACTGATTTTACGGTTGCGAAAGGGGTTATACATTTCACATTTCACCGAATGCAAATGTATTAATTTCGTTTTGGAAAAATCATTTGATGGTTTGCGATCGCCCATCAGATTGGTTTCTGTCCACTCTTTCCCCTCTTTTCATTGGCCAGCTGTGAAGCAACCCGAACATCTAAATAATGAAATATTGACATCTATATATGCACCATTTATCTTCGATTATGACACTCTTGACATCATCTCCCGGAATCTGTTAGTCAGATGTAGCAATTTTCGAGATTGAACAACAGGAACCGATTGCGCATCAAAACAGCTTTGGGTGTCTGTTATGGAAAAAATATTTCTGCCCTTATTTTTCAAAAATTGAAACTGAGTTATTATACCTATTTTCCAATTCAGTCAAGGAATGAGCATACCTTTTCATAATTTGCTTAAATTTAAGGGATTGCCATTGTGGGATATTATAATTCGTTTCATAGTTTTATCGATGAAAAGGCACTCTTTTTAAAAACCACTGTCGGTTTAAAGAAAGAAATAAAATAATGGGAAAACAATTGAATTTGTGTACTTCAGCTCTCTAATTAATATTGGAGCGCCCTTGAAAGAATGTGAAACTTGACGATTTTTTAGTTTTATTGCTTTGCAAAAATAAATCAAAATACAATTCTCATTTTACTTGAAACTCTTCAAAAGCGCATAAATGAATTTTTTTTGCCCTGATACATGCGGATACAGAGAATTCCAATAGTTGATTCGACATGGCAGGAAAACCTTGCGGGAGGAATACATGTCGGATTGAGGCGATGCTTTTCTCTCTTATGCTCACGGAGGCGAAGATTATATTTAGACTCGAAAGCGGAATGAATGAACGAGTGGTGCGCGCGCATGTTCAAGTATGTAATGTGCATGTGCCAAAGGATATATCGTGGATGTTTGTTGGGAGCAATCACAAGTACAAGCAGAAGAAAGGTGGTCCAGCCGAACTGCATTCCACTTATATCCCACCATCTGATCTTATCGCGGAAGATTACCCTTTTATAGGCACACGGCCATATGATCTTGCCCGAATGAGTGTATATGCATGCGTTGTTTTTCAGACATTCCTGAACCCGGTTTTCCGTTTGGCGGGGGTGAGGGGTGGTTGTGAGGGGAGGAATGAATGCAAGTGGATAATTTCGCGCTTATTGCATCAGAATCAAATGTTCCAACGGGAAGCACTAAATTGTCCCTCACTTTATTATTGGCAATTAAATACTGTCACTTTATAAATTTTCAGGTAAAGATGAGCCATGAGTTTTCCATTAAGAAAACAAAAGGAAAGATAATGCAGAAAAAAACAATGTGACATATTCATTTATTTATGGAGCAGTGGAGTACGGCATGGCGTCGTGACGTCACGCGGTCATATGACTTGACTATCAGCTGACTAAATCACTGATATTCATTTATTATGACACCGCTTTTACATTTATTCTAGTTTTTACAAGATTAATGGTTTAAAAAGGCGGGGAGCGGATTGGAAAGATTATTAATAGCGCTCGAGCGTTTTCGTTAGAATCTGATAAATAAATTGTCGGAAAACGGCGACCGAAGTTGTAATTCCCTTTCCGAAATTGGAATATTCCAACTACAATTTAAATAACAGTGGTTGGACAATGTTTTTGGTAATTAAACACCTCTTAATGTTCAGATGTTTCTTTAGTCATCTGAAATTCTTGAACATTTGAACCTCTCCAAATTTTGACCTTGTATTTACTTGGAAGACTTTACTGCTAAAAAATTTTTCAACCCTTTTCTTTTGTTTTAAAGCGGCATGAATTTTTATTGATTCTTTGCATATTCTTATGCTTCTTTCCACGTCGCCTCTATAAGCCGCATATAAGTCAACTGTGTTTTTCTTTTCCATTAAAGGAGGAAGGTGTGTGTGTGTATGTGTGTATAAACTGCGTGCTCTTCAGTTTAACGCTTTGTACTGCTGACAAAAGTCGGCAGTTTTTAGAGTTTTATGGGACATTGAACAGGTCTGTACTCTTCTCTGGTCAGATCCTGAAATCTTATGGATTCCCATTTCGTCCCTCAAATTTTAGAGTTTTTACAGACAGTGCAATAAGTCAACTCAGTGATAAATATTATGTGCCAGCGGCAAAGACACAGAATTTTTGATCCCCATTAATATAGTTAAGGGCATTTCATCGGTTTTTTTTATCAAAGTGGGAATAGCCCCAATTACTATAAAAACTAAATGGATAGGTTGATATCATCATTGTCACGTGGAAATTGTGCAGAAAACAGACATGGAATAATAATGAGGAACCAAATGGAAATGGTTTTTTCGGCAACGGCCAAAAAAATTCTCCCACAAAATTGTATTTTTCGCATTATTCAGTTTAATAATATATGAATCTTCAAAAAATTGCATGAAATTTACATCGGCTGATTTTTTATTTTACACAGGTTTAAGGTGTGAGATTAAAAATGCTCAGCATTTAATTTAATTTTGTGTGAATGATAATTCTTTTTAAAAATAATGTTTTTGAAAATGTCACGATATTTATTTGATGTGTTTTAGTTTTAAATTATTCTAAAATTGCCACCAATCGTGAACGGCCTCCAAAATGGCCGCCAGTGGTCTCAGTAATGGGGTTAAATCTGAAAGCCCTCCAGGGTGAAAAAGAATTGGAACGGGGTTATGCAATTCGGGTGGTTTCCGATTGCCCTTGAAAAGGGAGACCTGAACGGAGTCAGTCCTACTCGGGAGTGGTTTCACGGGACATTGACGGGACACGAGGACCTGCGCCGAAAGACATTCGAGAAAACGCGCTGAGAACCGGAGAAGAAAATCATGGAACAGTGAAAGTGATCAACATTCCTTTTATGTAAATACAGTCACTAATCAGACAATAAAGTGGCAGGAATTTAAGTTTGTTCCTCCTTTTTCAAGCGTCTTCTCTCTCTCGGCGGCTTGTTTACGCCGTGCAACCAGCTCGAGGGCAACTCAAAACCTGAGTATAAAAATAAACCATTTACGAAGGACGGCGTAGGAAGAATGTTATAATTATAGCAAAAAATGGTTTTACTATAATAGTAGTTGAAGTTGAGCTTCCCGCCGCTTGGTTCGTAGACCTGGAATTAGACTTTCATTCACATGTCCGTATATACGGTACTTTGTCTTCGGCCATTTCGCTCACCGTTTATTTACGAATGTCGCTTTCCCGACACTGTGTGTGGACGGCTTCTGAACTTGAGGAAAAACCAAGGCGACCGATGAACCGAGGCCGGAGCAAACCAACACTGCATAATGACTCTTTGAAAATAATTGATAGACGTGACGTCATGAGGACGCTGCAGCTCAGCTGGCGTCGGGACACACTCCTTCCTCTTCCTTCATCACGCCATCCCCAATCCCTCTGCTGTGGCCTCCGAGACACACCCAGACGCAACTCTGCACTTGAAATAGTTCTCTCTTTTATAGTTCCCGCCATGTTCGTTTTCTCCTGACGGCGCCATCTTTCCTTTCGCGGACGCTCCCAATATACGGCCCGTCAATAAATTCTGGCTTGTGCGGAGGATTCTGGCGAACATTCGAGCATTGGGGGGGAGGGGGGGGATAAATTTAATCTGTTTTTTCTCATTTTGTATTTTTCTTTTTTTTTTATGGCTCCGAGTTTCGAATTTCGTGATTATTCTCCATTGCAGTTCAGTCATTTTTTGGAATTGGTGAACCGTCTGCAGCTTTTTTAATATCTTTTAATAAAATAAAAGTTTAAAAGTTCGTACTGCTTCTAGGTATCGCCATCCATTCTAAACCATTCTACCTGATGAATGAAGAAAAGTGAAGTTAATTAACAGATCCGAAGCAAAAAGGAAGTAGCCTAATCGGCGGCTCGTTTCTCGTGTAGGTGGGCTTTCCATTGCAGATGGAAGCTCTTGATGGAAAGAGGGGGAGGGGGAGGAAAAAGAGAGGAAAACGACTCGTCACAGTCGTGATTTTTTTAAAGAGCTCCACGTACTATTTTTACGTCCCGCGGTTAATAATGGCGCATTCCATTGTTTTTCGTCGGGGGATTACATAAGAGAAGCATGGGCTCTCAAGTAACAATTTGAAGGGTACGTCAAGGACATAGTGATTGTCTTGTTTAATGCCCCAGCATAAAATGAAGGAGTTGGCGTGCGAATCCGAACGTGGGGCCCCTTCTCTTCGGCGGGCGTCCGCCGGGCACGTCACGCGGGGGAACTCTATATTGAATGGCTCCTCGCAAGGAAACTTTGCATTTGCGGATTCATTTTGCGGGGATTCCGTACAAATATGCATTGAAACACAGCGTAAGGTCTTGGTCAAGGTTAAGCAGTGCAAGGTACACATGGATGAATTTTTCTGAGCGTATTCGCGCACTCAGACCAGTGTACTGTGCAAAAGTTTAGCAACACTGGAATGTAAGCGCCATGACAGTCGTAACCGCCTTCGCGGGCAATTTTTAAGACACCGTGTGGGATTTTTCGAAGCATTTCGGTCCCAGATTCAGGGTGGCAACACTTCTCAAAAACTGGACTCTGGTGGCTCGTGCTCGTGTAGAAAAATCCGATAAACGAGGGAAAGTTTTTGAGAGGCCAACGTCATTATTAATTTTTTTTTTTTTAGCTTGGAATTTCTGCATTAACTTAAGGCACGAAAAAATTCAGGTTTCGAACTCGATTGGATCTAATTATATTATCGTGTAAAAAGAATTTGGGGACTTAATTTCTTGCCCGTAGTGCAAAATGATCGGAGGGAACTGCATTTAATCTTTTTAATATTATTTAAGAATTAAACCCCTGAAATTATTAGTATACTGTTTACTGTTGGAGGGAGAAAGGGAAGAAAATGTATTTTAAAAAAAATACTGTAAATTTTGACTGTATTGAAGGAACCGACCAGTAGAGGCATTAATCTAATCTGGCCAAGTAAAATAACTTTGTAAAAAAGAAGGCAGGGCAAAACTTTGTAAAGAGTTTTAAAATAAATAAATAAATTTACCTCTTTGATTGCGATAAGCTAAGCATGGATTTTCGTTCTCTTTGCCTTCTCAAAAATGGCGGCAAATGCAGGAACGGAATCAAACGGAGAAATTGTGGCATTTTATACTGGCAAATTTTCGTCCGTTTGGATGTTTTATTTAACAAGGGAAACGCCAACCCCTAGGATGGTTAAGGAGAAGTATAGCGGTTGCATTTCATTAACCATAAGTGATATGAAAGAAATAAAAAAAAAAGAAATTGGCGTGAGTATGTGGGTCCGATAACATTGCCAATCCGGCAAAGCAAACGAAACGAATTCTTTGCGATGACAAAACGTGAAAAAATTAAGGCGCACAATGAAAAGTGGCGCCGACCGCGTCGGGATAAATTTTTTCGTTAATTTGGCCGGAGCAAAGCGAGGGAGGGGGAGTAACCATTCTGTTTTTAATTTGGCATCGCTCGAGGATTTGGCTCCTTTTGCCAAGATGAATAAATTTTTCAAAGTAATAAACGAGTCAAAGACCCGCGTTGGAAAATGGCCGCCTCGAATGCTCTTCCGACTCCGCCATTCTCCCCGCAATAACCGGCGGTCTTCTTATGTAATTGGCCAAGTGCATTTTCGCAGGTGAGTTCACATTGAAGAATTCCATTGTACGCCTCGTGATTCTTTTCGCGGAACTGGATTCTGGATGGATAAAAAATAACAGAGTGAAATATCCATTGGAGGGGAGCCATGTTGGAGCTTCGGAGCGATTGCGGTCGACCGAGCAAGTTGGAATTTACGGAGTATGAATTCCCCCGTCTCCTCCCCCTCCCCTCTGCCCCCTTCTCTTATTTCGCTAGAAAAAATCCTCTTGTATAATTGCAAGATCCAAAGTACGAAAATAGATCTCACGGTCACCGTGACCCTCCTCAACGCTCTTCTAAATCTCCTAGGTTATAGAGTCTTCGCGTCTTACCGGAACCTACCCCAAACTGTGTAGCAACCCCTGTTTTTTATACGGGACTCATTGTTTCGTTCCACTCGAGTTGGTTTTTGGGACGCATTGAGGCAGAAAGTTTTTTTCACCTCCCAGAGTTTCCCCGCTAAGGAATTTTCGTGTTTGACTTTCGGGAACAAGAAGCCGCGGAGTTGCTCCGCTCGGCTCCTCGGGGGCGCTCTCTCTCATGGATTTTCCAATTCTCCATTAAATTATTCACCCCCCCCCCCCATCCGCCCTCCCCGCGCACACTCAAAGGGCATGCGGATTTTTCAAAATGCCAAGCGCGGGAATGCCTCCCCGTTGTATTTGACGGGGGTCACCGGGCCCTAATAAAAGGGTTCGCTGGCCTGAACTTAATTTTAATAACGGAATAAACGGGGGAGGGGGGAGGGTTGCTTCGGATAAAATGCACTTTTGTTCTATTTTAAAAAAATAAATACAGACTAAAATAGATGCAGTAATTCATTAGTTTTCTTATATTTTTCTTTAATTAGGACGATTTTTTTTTTAATTTTTTAATACACCCGCGCTTCTGAGTAAAGTCGGTGTTGTCTGTGTGTGTGTGTGTGTGTGTGTGTGTGTGTGTGTGATGACTAGAGCGTGTTTAATTAGCAAAGCACGTATGTATTCATTAATTCACGTTCGAGCATTCGGGGAGCAACTCATTATTTTTAATGGTGCCGGTCTGCATTTAGCTTTGAGAATCAATGGTAACCCAAATGGTACGAGTGAGTTTTTAACCGGGGAAAACTGGTTCGGGAACCCCGGAAAATGAATTGTTTTTCTGCTGCAATGCAACTCTGCGATCGTCTCACCGCATAACAAATGAGAATTTTGATTCCTCCGGTGTTTTTAATTAGAATCGAGGCGGTTTTTAATTGAATTCCTCACATGGGGAACTTTTAACGCCTCTTAAAGTCGAAAATTAGCCAAGTTATCATTTTCACACTGACAATGCTTACGGTATTGCTCATAAAGGGAAAAGACTTATGGTATGTTTCTAGTGGTTGCCCACCATGACTCGGTTTGGAGGGTAGTCAGTTGTTGGACAGGACTGTAGATCTTAAGAAATAGAAAAAAGAAAGGAAATGATGCCTTTTCAAGAATTTCTATTTTCTCATCTCCGTCTCTAAAAGGCCTCTTTGAAAAATTCCTTCAAGATTTGGCATTAATAATAATTAATAGTATGGGGACAGGTAATTCTTGTTTGAGTGAGCGCCATTTTCTTCCTCTCTAGCAGATAAATAATACTGGTTGAAAAATTTTATTGGGAAATGTGAATCCCATAGATTCTTCGACATCTAATTGTTGATGTCTTACGAGCGAACAAAAGTCTCATAATTGTTTGTAAACAATCTTGTCCATACGTAGGTTTTTGAAAAGCCCACGTTCGGTGGCAAGAGGACCAAATCCTGTTCCTCGTGTCATTTTATTTTTTATACCTGGCCATCCCGAAACAAATGCCATCTGTCCATAATCATCGGTTTATTTTTTTATACGCCTTTCGTTTTCACCCACCTAATGGCGTTTCTTTTTTTTTTTTCGTTTGTTTCAGGCTGCAATCCTACAGCAAACGGCTGAATATATTTATCAGTTAGAACAAGAAAAGACTAGACTGCTCTCACAGAACTGCCAGCTCAAACGTTTAGTTAACCAGCAGGAAGGAGAAAATGCGGCTTCAGCGACCGGAAACGTCGCAAAGAAACGAAAAATGGATTCTGCGATCGTATGCGAGAGCGCCGATGAAGGAATCGGTTCAATGTCGCCCGAACCTGCTTCGGGAAATCCTTTGCTGACTGCCAACACTACAAATACTATAACTATTGAAGGTAACCAAATTAGAAAAATTAGAGACTGCACAAGTGGGTGGATGGGGAGAGAGAACGTTTTGTTTTCCCATTGGACGTCTTCCCCGATCATTTTCACCCACGTTGCAGTTTTTCTTATTCGATTTCCGAGTACTGTTGAAAAGTTAAAATGAAAATGAAAGTTAGCATTGAAAAATGTGACTCGAATCTCTTTAAGAGGAGCTTTTCTCGATGCTCCCTTACCTGACAGCTGAGAAAAATGTCCGTAGAAAAAGTGTAGCATTTTAAGTGTCGTTTGGAAAGCTTTCCTTTTCTGGGCAGAAATAAAGAAAGAAACATTTGAATTTGGCAGGTGATTCAGGGAATGAAATGTTGAGGAGGGATATAATTGACTTGAGACTGCAACTGGATCGAGAGAGAAGACTAAGGATGCATCTTGAAGAGAAACTGAGGTCTGTGGAGTCGCAGATGTATCCGAACGAGAGACTGAGGGAAATAGCTCAACATGTTCAATTGACATACCAATCACATGATGTAAGCAGCGATAAGACTTTTTCATTTAGTCATTGCATTCGAGGCTGCGGTTTTCTTTAAACGGCAGCCTCATCTGAAATGAGTTTCAGCATTGATATTTTCCAAAATAATCCAATTAATCACAGAGGTTCAATCTTCTCTTGTCTCCTTTAAGAATCGATCCGAAAAGCGGTAGAATTATGTTTGAGTAAAATTTGGATTCTTTTTTAAGGGCATACAAGTAATAGAACATAACGGGAACCACGGTGGCAGTCAGCAGACGTTAATAGAAGAGACTGTAGTCGAGGAAATGGAAGTTCCTCTGCCCATCAACGAAACAGAGGAAATAATGCAGTCACCTGTTAATATGAACGAATTATTGACTTCAGCGGTAAGTCCCAATTAACTAATTCATTCCGAAAGGGGTGGTTATTCCATTTAATTACCACTAATGAGAATTTGTTTAAAAGAAAATGATCATTTTCTGTTTTTCTCCCCAGATTTTGCCTCCCGTTGTTCAAACCCAAACCGTGTCGACTTCTCCGGAAGAGCTGACGCCCCATGTAAGGTGCAAGAAAGAACCCATGGAGGACAAAGGGAATCCGGAATCTCCGTCACCGCCTCCCATGAGGCTGGTGTTAAGATTACCCAGTGTGATAGAGGCAGCCATCAAAGCGGAGCCGAAGGTCGAGGTTGAAAGACTGCCCACACCTTCAGCGACGGGGGATGATTGCGTTCCCCCTTCGATGTAAGTACAGCAGTCAGAGATTGAGCGGTGTGTGATTGAGCAGCGCACCAGAAAAGCAGCTGGCAATCGTAAATGATGTTACCGAACAATAAAAGTTTAATTTCACAATGAGCACCTGTTAAACATCTTCTGATCGTTGCGTGTTGTTTTCTAGAAAAAAGCGAACTTTTCGAAGTTAGCGAGTGCTGGAAGTAAACAGCCTTGGAGTTTCCAGTTTACTTTTAATATTCTTTTCAAATGTTTTCGGTCGTTATATTCTTTTTTCAGTCGTTTTGAAGAGTTTGTTTTCTACGATACGTTACTTTTGTTAATAACAAAAGCGTTAATTGATTTTTGAACGTGTTTTTCACAGTACATCGAGGCAGAGTTTGGAGACTATCGTAGAAGCAATCAGGCATTTAGAAGGCGATCACTTATTTAATGATATTCCTTCACCGCCTGGTCATCACAGATCCCAAGTATTGGAGGAACCAATACAAGAAGTTCCTTTAGCCCTAACAACCAAACACCAAACACCACAGCGGCTAATTAAGGTAAAGAGGGAGGGGAAACCCCCCCCCGCCAAATGGAGCCAACTCTAAAGAAAGGGGCGATCGTTTGCAGGTTGATATGAATCCGTTCCTTAAATTCCACACAACTCAGTCACTCAGCCACACGACAGCCCTGCAGCAACAGCGCCCCGGTGTTATCGTTGTCAAACATACGTGATGTGTTCGCTTCAGATCAACTTGGAAACTTCAGTTCAGAAAACGTTATTCATTTTCATTCTTGTTTTAATTATTGTATAATTCTAGTTCTTCTTGTTTTCGTTAATTCCACAAAAAAATAATTATAATTGTCTAAAATCTCTTGATGAGCCAGTCTGTATTGGAATTTAGTTGAGAAGCAACAACCGAGTGAGGGAAAACGCTGTCGTGCGCCACGGTTTCGTTTATAAGAAATGTTTCGAGTCAAAAAAAAAAAAAACTGTTCACTGCCGCTCTGAAAATTTAATTGAATAGTTTAAGATAAGCAAATACGTGCATGTTAAAAAACATTTTCCAATAATGTGTAATAAGTGTGGCTAAGTTCCGAAAAAGCGGAGCCGAATGCCTTTCGAAAAGGTTCTTCGTATTTTATTTATGGCCAATTTGCCGAACTTCCTGCGGTTTATTTGGCGACCCAAATACACTGCACGGAGCTCACGCCCTCAGGAAAATTTTACATTTTACAGATGCTCTCAGTTCAGACCTTTAGCGAAATTTTAACCCTTGCCTGATCCTTTTGGCCTCTGCATAGAAAAAAGTGGCATTTATTTAGAATCTCGTCAGGGTTAAAAAATAAGGGTAAACTCTCTGGTTTGGCTGTTAGATCGGAAAAGATGTAATTTAATTCAAAATTAGTAAAATAACAATTTTTGACTAATGATAACAGAAACTTAAGATTTCTGTCTTTTAATATTTAGGGGTTTTAATATTTAACTCGAGTTAATATTTAGGGGTGTGTTTGAATAGAAAGTGATACGAGTTTTCGTTAAAGAAAATTTGTTTGGCCGTCATTTAGAGGGTTTATCTGTCGGGTGTGAGTTTTTCAGTGACATTGGTTTTTTTTTTTTTTTTTGGAAAACTTAAATTTTGCATGGCGCCATAACATTCAGTTAAGAAAAACGCCGTCTTATTTTGGGTGTTAATTAAAAAGAGCCCGAAAGCCATTTGTTCGCTTTCCAGAGACAAAGTTATTTCTCAGTTCATCGATGTTATCTTATCGTCTGAAGAAACCCAATTTTTTTGCTACTTATTCTCACTTCTGTTGAAGTCAATATCTCTGTCGTTTTCGAGTCTTATCTCCACAAATTATGATCGATGGGAAGATAAGATTGTACGTCGATGTCCTTCATATTGTTAATTATGTTGATGCCGGGGCAGAGCGACGAAATCCCCGATATTATATATTATACCGAGATTTATACTATTCCACTCACCACTAAACCAATCTCACTGAAGAAACGGACTCGCTATGCTATTGTGTATGGACTGAAAGAGTTAAGCACTGTAACTGGGGCTCACCATTTCGAGGTATCGCCGAAAAACTGAACAAATGTTGAATATGTGTATCAGTCTTTAAAGAAAAGACAGCTCCGCATTGTGAACCATCATGCAAACGTGGCAACATTATGATTTTATAGATTTTTAAACCGTAAATTTTGTTTTATATAAAGACACAGTATAATGCGCTCTGTGTACAGTATGAGAATGGATATTTAAGACAAATGAGAACGTGTTTTCCTAATAATGTTATGTAAACACGTTCCTCATCCCAATTCGCAAAAAACTCAGCATTGCATCCGTAATAATATGTATTCCTCCGTCGCAGTTTCGGATCGACCGCATTATACCAAAGTTAATTTATGAAGTTGGAAAATGAAAATTGTTTTGCACGTTAGGAAAAGTTTGAATAGAAAACTCTTTTCGAAGCAAAAGAGTGTTAATGTAGAGACTTTTAAAAAAAAGGGGGAAAGTGTAAAGTAGGAAAATTTTGTAATACTTGAAAGTAAAAGAATTTTAGGGAAAGACTGGGTCAGATAAAAGATATAAAATAGATAAGTTTAATAATTTAATTTAAAAAAAAGAAAAAAACTTTTTAAGTCTTTCGATGTATTTTTGAATGTCTTGTAACACGAAATTTTTCTGTTCAGTTTTTCTTCTAGACTAAAAAATGTTAATACTTGAATTCTTAGAAAATTATTCTCATCTCATCGGTATATAAAGAAAAGAAAAGGGAATGAAACCAAAACGCGGGCAATTGACTGTTCAGTCACTCGAGTAAGAATCCTCTGCCCACGCTAATAATTATAATATATATATCTCAAACATAAAATTACATAATAATGTTAATATATGTCATATGCATTGTATTACTCAAATCAGAGAAGTGTATTTCATGTTTTCTCTTCAATGATTTTTTTCTATAACTATAATATTGAACTAAATACTGTGCGAGGCGACGTTATAACAAAAGCTCTTTGACTTCTTTTTACAAGAAAAATTTGAATGTTTTATTGAAGAAATTCACGGGTTTTCAGAGAATATTCTGCGTGACCAGTGAAATTATAAACCAACGGGAGAATCTGGAAAGATCATTTCAATATTTTGTTGATTTTGTCGGATAATAATTTTCTATCGATGAATACACCCAGATTTGATTTTTTTTTAGTTCAATGCTCAAATATTTACAGGTAATTAATTTTAAGGTAAATTAATTTTTTTTTTTAATTGATTTGTGAATGATGTGGTCGTTTTTCGTGAAGGAGGGAAAGCTGAATGTGAATTCTTTTTTTTTATCGCTGTATAAAACGACGGATCATTTTTCCTGTTAAGCTCTTTCTATGGTGTTTTCTTGCCTGAAAAGTTACGGTCCAACGTTTGGGTAATCTTCGGACAGAGTTTATATTTTCTTTACAAGTTGACACCGTTACGGAGTTGTTGAAAACGTCCGGTATGATTTTTTTTAATTGCGGGTATTTGGTCGATTATGAAACATTAAGAGAAGTTTATGTATATTATATACATAATTGTATATGAGAATGGCTAAATTTAATTTGCAGTTGAATTGATTTGGAGTCCTTTAAGAATGTAAATGCAGAAAGAGCAAAATGCTGCTCTTATATAAGTGAGTAACCAACACTAAAACAAATTATAGATCGACCAAGAACTTCGCAAGGCATTGAATTCCTCTTAAACACGACTGAAATTTATTAGAATCGAAGTTAAACGTGAAATAGCGGTGATAAACCCGGGAAAGCAAAGAGGAAGATGAAAAGTCACTTCGGTTGTTTTTTGTGTGTTTCTGTCCCTGAAGAGTCTTACCCCTCAGATCCTTCGAATTATCTCTGTTCATTCCACATGGCGGATGGGTTTGATAAGAATCTTTACGTTGAATTTCTCTCACGTCCACATCGGATATATGTGTACTTTGTTTTCCTTTGGGCTACGACGCGTATACATTATTGCACCTTATCATCATTTTGTTTTGTGTTCTTTTAGGCTCTCTCGTGTCACTTATTTTACTCTTTAAAACCCGGATCGCTGTCCAAATATTTAACCCTTTATATTTCATATTATTACCTCTCTCCCTAAAAATAAAAAAAAAGGAAAAACTTGTCATAAAAAGATGTGAAACGTTATTTTAATTTATATATGTATGATATTATTATGTACGATAGTGTAATACTTAGGCTTTTAGATTCTTTTTAAAACGGAAAAAAAATGGCAAAAAAAAACAAATTTAAATATAGAATACGGTCTTGCTTCTAAGAAGACTGGTTGACAGACTGATCTTAAAAATTTGATTTGAATTTTTTATTTATTTATTCGGGGGCAAAAAATGAGTAAAAAAAAAAACTTAGCTTAGGAAAGAAGGGTTAATTTCCAATCGCTGATTGCTTAAGATAATTCCAGTTTGTATATCGCTTGAGGTAATTTTAAACCAGTGTGACTTCTGCGGTTGTTTTCTCGGTGGCACGGAAATGTTGTACCTGATTTTCCGTTTTGTTACGGATCGAATGGGAGAACAAAGTTGGTTTTCGGTTATCTTGAGCGAGAGTCAGCATTGGCCAGCCGGCTATTTGTGTCCTTTTCTTGCTGTCGTATTGCTCCCGTGATAGTTTTATACTTTGAAATGCAAAAGGGTTGTCGGAGTGATGCGGTAAGATAAGGTAAACGGTCGGTTTTAAAGGAAAAAAAAAGTGACTTCCACTGCGATGATGAAAAGAGCTGACTCAGCATTAAGATACAAAAACAGGAATGGTTTTGAATGGAATAATCAAACGCAGAATCCTCATAATAGCACCTAATTGAACGAATCTCGCGAACCCTCGGGACGCCAATACAGGTTTACTCAAACTATGCGAGCTTTGCAGAACAGCAACTGAAATGGGTAAAAATATTTGAAGAGAAAAGCACAAAAAATGATGCAAAAAGAGAGAAAATGGAAAAGTAAAGAATTAATAAGCACAATTTAAAGAAAAACCAATTTTCTTGAAACTAAAATAATAAAGCAGTTATAAAAGAGGAGAAATTAGATTTAAGGAAATTGACGCTATAGCGAAATTAATGACGCTTACTATTAGTTCAGTATTTTTTTTAAATACAATGGTTTTCAACCGCAGCTCAACCCTTTCTTTTTTGGTCATTTAAAGTAAAAAAAGCAAGACATAACAATAGCAGTTGTATTTTATCTTTTTTATTTAAATGCGCTATACTTTTGGATAATATTGTAACGGTTTTTTCCTCTCCTCTTCCCCTAAAAAGGTTGGAAACCACTGACATATATGGTAATCTATTGCTCTCGCTTACTTATTTTTAATTCTGTACCATCTGAGCTTTAAAAGTATAGTTTTATGTTAAATAACAGCCGCGATCGATACAATAAAAACATCGGATTCACGGGGGAATTGTATTTATAATAACACATGCGATACATTAAAAGCCGAGGGTCATTTTGACCTCAGTACAGCTCGTAGTGTTTGAAACCACACTAAACACTGCGAAGCCCGAGTGTTTATGAATTTCAGTCGCGAGTAACCGGCTCCCAATTTTTTTTTTTTTTCCTGTGGGACTTTTTTCCTAAGACGACTGAAAAGGTAAAGGGATTAATTTTTGGAAAATGTTCGGATGTATCACTCTTTTTTTTGGGGGGGAAGCGATGATAAAAAGGCGATTAATGTTAAATATAATGATAATGCAGATGTAATTATTATCTATAGAAATGGTGCGATGTTCGGAATTAAAGAGCTTTGAGCAAATGTATACGTTTACTATTTTTTTTTTAAAAAAATGGATAGAGAAATTGGATTTAATGCGATGCAGCGTATCTTTTACAAAAATTAATTTTTTACTTGTAAATTGTCATTTAATATTAAAGTTTTTTCAATTGGTTATATAGTTTGCTAGTAATTTTTAGTTTATTTAGTTTTTTAACTTTCGAAAAGATGATCTTTTAAAAATCTTTTTTTTTTTTTTAAAAATGAATCTTCAATGAGTAAAACAGTGTTTTTTTTTTTGATAAAATTTTGAATTTCGCGCCTTTTTTTTGAAAAATTTCTGTTGTGATGTGTTGCGCACATTTGGCTTCGTTACCATATTTTAGGTTAGGCTTTTTTCAGACAGTGATTATGTTTGTTTTGAAGCGGAATCGTGAATTTTGTAAAATTTTGGAATCGGTTTAGGTTAATACGAATGGATGAGAAAATGTTTGGGGAGTTGCTCTTGGCAAAGCTGTGCTCACTCCCGCCTTTTTGACAACTTTTTGGGAGAAAGGTTCCGGTTCCCCGTTGACCGAAACAATTGTGATAAATTTTCTTGCCGCTTTTGCATGATTCCTTTTATGGTTGCGTTGGCTGCATTCAGCATCCCACTGCTGATCACTCGGAGCGAATTCCAGGACATACCGAAGACGTTTCCACGAAGCGGTCGCGAAAGGGTTATCAGGACCCGGGGAAGCCCCTCTGAAGTCGAATCGAAATCTCACAAGCCTAAAGGTTAATGTTCCCGACTCCATCCCTCATCTCCCGAGGGCTTTCAGTTTTACTCCTTGAATTTTTGTCTTTAACTTCCGTTTTATTTTATTTTTTTCAGACGTGGTAGGAAATACATAATTTTTTTGCATATATATATTTATTTGAAGGGATTACTCGCGGATTTCCCCGAATTGAATTATTTATAATTCACATAAGTTAAGACTCTGTTTCAGTTATGTCACTTTGAGTTGGTGAGTGCCGAAGGGTAGTTTTTCGGGGAAGGCTTTGTAATGTATATTTATGAATAGTTTGGGGTAACATTTTATAGTCATAATTACTGATATTTTGGAAACATTGTTCGAAATGAATGATTACATACCCTTGTACTATATGATAGTATAGTTGTTGCTTATTAGTAATTACAATATGCTTTGTATTTAAGAAAATCATAATTAGAATTGCGTTCGTTTTATTGAAATTTTTTTCTTTCCTTTTCCTTTCCGAATGAAAAAATTTTCACTAAACCATGTTTTTTGAGGCAGGTTTTGAATATTTATCTTTGAAAGAAAAATTACTCGATCGAACAAGTTAACCTGCCAATTTTTTTTTTGTTTCAAGAATTAATGTCAGCATTTGAAAAATGGCGCGAAAACTTTGTACTGCCGCCATATTTAATTCTGAGTCTTACTCAAATTCCCCTTTTCTATATTTGAAGCTGGCATATTTCATTACCCTTTTTTGCTACCAGGAAAAATAAAAGTTTGTGTGAAATAAAATAAATTCTGAAGAAAGCAGCTAAAAAATGGAATTCGCGGCTTATTAACGACTTCCTCTACTTCGAATTGCGATAATGATTCGAGTAATGGCGACAGTTGACACAAACGTGTGGTTCAACATGTCGGGAGATAATGATACTTCAGTCAATGTGAGCATTTATGTTATTCTTGAGACGATTGCCTGTTTATAATCAATATTTATATTCCGTTACGCCTTTCGTTTTTATAATTCCTTCTAAAGTAGAATTTTATTACATTTCATAATAAAAGTAACTGACATTTAATGGAACGAAATTGTTTTGGCATTTCTTCTGCAATAATATTTGTGACGTTTACTTTCCACGAATATAAAAATTAGTTTTTATTTCTAAGCCTGGCATGATATCTTTATATGTTTAGAAAAGAAACCTATTTATTCAGCAATTCAGACTTTCTGATTTAAAGGAGCTAATCCTTGAATATAATTTCTCAATTTATTCATTAGATCAAACTCTTAATTTATGAATCAAATTCGTTAATTATTTGTTCATTTCACTTATGAGTTAATTTTTATTGTTACCAAAAATTTGGCAGGGAATTATATATATTCGACCAGAATATTGTGAATTTAATTCCTGTTGACGAAATCAATCCTGCGTTCATGTGACCGAATTAAAAAATTAATTCTTGATGTCACCATAATCTTAATTTTAATACTCAGGAAACAAACTATAGAAAATTTAAGATGTAAATTAATGACATCGCACTTCTCAGAGAAAGAGTATTAATCAATAGGAGAATACTTTGGTTATGATTCTTTGAACCCATTTTGTGTAAAACAAAAAATGTCTATGAAAAATTAAATAAAAATGATTCTCTGATGAACTTTTTCAGATACCAGATTTTGAAAATGAAGTGGAAGGTAGCATGCAAGTTCCAAATAGTAAAAACACACAAGATCCCCTCCAGCCTGATTTTAATACACTAGATGAACCAATTAAACAAACAGTAATGAGAGATCTCAGAGCAGTTTGTGTTAAATTTAAATATGTTCTTTTTCCTAAAGATAAAGAGAGTAAAATGTTACTAAAAGAATGGGATTTATGGGGACCTCTTATGTTATGTACCTTTATGGCAGTGTAAGTATTTGAAATAATCATAAACTTTCTTTTAAATGTATTGTATTGAAATTGTATTTTCTGTTTTAGAGTATTACAAGGTTCTAGTAATAATGGTTCTAATGACGGAGGGCCAGAATTTGCAGAAGTATTTGTCATTGTTTGGGTCGGAGCCATGATAGTCACACTTAATTCCAAACTCCTTGGCGGCAATATGTAAGTTTTTGAGTAAGTTTTTGCTTGAGTTGAAATGACACCCCCATCAAGTGTTTTATTTCTCAGTTTAATACATATTTTTGGTTGCAGGTCATTTTTCCAAAGTGTTTGTGTCTTAGGTTACTGCTTGTTATCTCCTGCTGTAGCTCTTATTCTTTGTAGATTTGTTCTTTTACTTGGAAGGTCAATGAGTTTATTTATTTTGAGGCTAATTATTGCTTTAAGTGCTTTTGTGTGGTCAACTGCATCTTGTATGGTTTTCCTTGGCCAGAGTCAGGCTCCTGGAAGAAAGATTTTAGCAGGATATCCAGTATGTTTGTTCTATGCCATTATTTCTTGGCTGGTTATATCACACACAGATTAAATTCAAATGCCATAATTTATTGTTAGCAACACCAACTGTTAATTTGGCTTTTTATGTGGCCCAACTTAATTTTGTAAGAAATGTATATAATTTGTACAAAAGACTGCTATTACAGTTTTGAAATTGTTTTAAAAGGAATTTATTTTTTTTTATTTCCTATTAAAATTGTTCACTATCCAATGTGAAGAATTAATAAGCACTCCCATTATTTACGTCATTTATCGCAACTGCTGAGAGTATAACAGTAAAAGTCTGGAAAATTGGTCAAATTATCAAATGTTTGATAAAATATTTCCTGGATTAAAATTTGTTCTTAAAATTCAAATAGTTTAATATTGTATGAACTTTTTCCCGCTAAAAATCATGATGTTAAGGTCAATATGAACCATTTAAATACACCATTAATTACTCTCAATAATTACAGCTTTTATTAGTTAAAGTTGAGTAATTGCACAATTTCAACAAGTTGCACAATTTTGCGTTAGTTTTCGAAATCGTGCACAACTTCATTCGAAGCGAATTCCCCTTCCTCTTTTATGATTTGAATCATCTCATCCTCATTTTCAAACATGTTTTTTCAATTTGCAAAGCAAAATTAAAATGCAGCTCTTTTTAAAGGATTCATTCACGATCATGAGAAAGTAACGTTATTTGAGAAGAATAACTGTGGTCTGATTCATAACTTATCTCATGACACGTTGATCGTGTCCGAAGGGATTGTTCTGCGCCCAAAAGAACAATGGCGCCCGTTTAAATTATAAATTGTATTTTTTGTTCGCATTGGGGGGGGTTGATTGTTGCATTTGAGAATGTTCTGGATAAAAAATATTGGAGTCCATTGAAAATGTCTTTGTTATTTTATATCTCGGAGGCTTTTTTGGAAAACATCTTGCCCGGAGAGAATAAATTATTATTTTTATAATTATAACTTTTTATTCGACATTCATCGTTCGTAAATTTGGAGTTAGATTTATAACTCCGAGGTCGATTTGATCCCCTCAAAAGTTGCCATCATCATTTCATATTATTATAACTGTATTAAATGTCATCCAGATCAGAAAACAGAGCTCTGTTTTTACAGTTCATTACTCTTTAACAAAACAATGGGTTCTTTACAACTCTCAGTTGTAGTTACAACTTTTTATACAATGTGCTTTTATATATAAAGCTCAGTTATTTTGTTAAAATTATTGAGCTGTCTAATGAATTAAATTGAAATGAATTTAATTATTTCTCCTGTAACTTTTGAATTTATGAACTCTTGGAACTTCTCATCATTTGCTTTCAGTGTATGAATACAGCAATTTACAAAATAAACAAATGAAATCAACAATTTCTATGCCTAATGCAGAATACTATGGGCATATTTCTGTAATTGTTATTCCAATTCAAAGACAGGATTCAACTTGCTGGAGTTATGCTTCTATGGTCAGCATTAAAAAATTCTTCAGTCTTTAGAAGAAATCTTGAATTAATTACATATTAACAAATTTCCTCTCCCCAAGTGTGGTTTAGCACATATTTCAAAATGTTCACATGACATTTTCTTTCTTTAAATTATATCTGTCTGATTATGGGTACCTCATGAAACTTGGATGGTTTAAAAAAATTCCAAAACTTTCCACAATATTTATTGAAAAGAAAGTGTTAATTTAACACAGATTAGTTTTCAGTGATTACTTAAAACTGAATCATTTGTCCTTTTCTTTTTTTGTCACCTCCCAATTCAAAATGCTTACACCTCTTCAGGGGAACTTGTTTCCTGTATTTGCAATCCGCACATTCCATCCTTAACACTATTTTCTTTGTTGTTTTGGCCTGGAAAAAATAATTACAGTATTTGTCAGGCGAAATAATTTCCCATTTCAAAGTTTAACATTTTTTTGTCAGATTTGTAGTGGGGATTTGTATTGTAACATTCCACATAAATATGTAATTTAGGTAAAAGCGTAAATGTTTACAATATTCCACGTTAACACAGCTAACCAAGTTTGGTTATAATTACCTTTTTTCGAAATATAGGTTTTGTCTGCCCTCCATAGCCCTGTTGTTTTCTGTCGTACCTTCTTCTTCCTTGGGCAGCCCTCCTTTCTTTAGATTTCTTATATTGTGTTACCTTATGGTTCTTATGTTTTTTACATTTCTTGCAAAACGTTCGACGTAACTTTGGTACGTTCACCTAAAAAATTTTCCCCATTAAAAAAAAATATTTTAATAAATCCTACTAAAAAATAAAATTTAATATGCGAAAAATCATATTATTATCTTTTTAAAGATCGTTAAAATCGGATGGATTCGGATAAAAATTTCATTTAAAGACTCACCATTTTGAAAAAAATATCGACAAGAACGCCCTACTCTTTTACGTCATCAGTTGTAAAAAAACCGCATCATTCAAACATTCAAATCAGTCGAAAAACAAAGTCAGTGATTGGTGGGAAGCGGTGAATGTCAGTGCTTAATTTTTATAAAATTTAATTCAAAAATACAAATTTGGTTTTTCCCTAAACAGAAATTGTATTTTATTAACGACTTTGGTTTTTAAATTTAAAATATTTTTCGGGAATAAGCGCGGTTTCAGCTCTTTTAGTAATGCACAGCGGAATTGACGCAGTTGGGGAACTAAACCGGAACTACGTCACGCTTGAACCCAGACACTTATACCCGGAGAACTCTCGACTTCTGCTCAGTTTTAAAGTGAATTCTTTGAAATCGGTTGCACCGTGTTTTTTAAGCAAAGTTTTATTCTGAAAAATCTTCATTTATTATTTAAAAAATTTGATTATTTTTCTGCGTTTAGGGAGTACATCGATAACATTCAAGCTTTATTTAATTCTTGAATATTGAACTCGAAGCCCGCGCCATCTTCTATTTTAAACAAAGTCGGTTGGAATCTCTATTCGATTCTTCTGTGATTTTCATTTAAAAAAATGAGTTCTAAAGATAGTAAAGGTGAAGTTGCGGTAGACAAAGTTACGGAAAACAATGAAAAAGCAACAGCAGACGGAAAAAGTGAAATAAAAGGCACAAAAAGGCCGGCAGAGGTGAGTTAGTAATTTAGCATCATAACACTCGTGCATGGCATCCATTGAGACATTTAGCTTTCGGAAACCCCCGCTCAAAACTCCAATACTTTAGCCTAAATATTAATGCATTGAAAGTTATAAAACCATTTTCACACTTTTATGCAATAAATTCATGTACGATTGCGATTTTTACCCTTAGTACGCACCAATTTCTGAAATGCGACCATGTGTGTACCGGCGTTTTATGCTTCCTTGTATCTAAATCGAAGGATGCTGTTTGATAATTTGAGCCTTTTTAGGATGCATCCTTTTGCTTTGGGTAATTGATAGTTTTGTTTAGGTTACGAATCTTTAATATAAGGTGTTTATTAATGGCAATTTGTACCTTTCGCGCGCATTTTTCCGGTTGAAATGGGATGACCTTGGGTTAGGCATTTAACACCTAGCGTCAATGTTGAATGGAAAGTGCGTACTAATTGTAACCGGTCGTTACAAATATTTTGAACATCGAGTTAAGAACGGCGGAGTTTGGGGATGTATAACACATTAGATTTGTAATTATTAATTGTATGGTTTATAAGGCATGACAGTTTCTCCAAAAACAATATGGCTACCACGCAAGTTTTCAAAGATGGCGCGAGAGTTCTAGGACATGGGCTAATGAACGGTGAATAGATTTAAGAATGATACACATGAAGCACATCACCCTCTTAAACTGCTTATTTCCCAGCCGGAAAGAAAATAGGTTTTTAATTGCTTCTCTAGTTAAAATGCTGGCTTTTCGCTTAATAAATCACACCCGATCATACAACTATTAATAGTCGCTCATTAAAAATATATTTCCATTAGTTAGCATACATTCAACTCAATCTTATAGGAGAACAATCAAAAGATGGAGTTTCACTCAGGTGTTTTCATTAAGATCAATGATAGTCCAAATGTAGTGATTGCAGAACTCATTTTGTGAAAAATCCTTTCGCTTTGTTGCTTTTTTTAAACAGAGAGATGCATCTTTGGCATATTTAATTTTATTTTATTTAAATTGCATAATCTATTCTTTTTTAAAAATTATTAATACAAATTAACTGTTTTTACTTTTGAAGAAGTTTTTTTCAAATTAGAATCTTGATCTCATGATTATTTTCATTTTCGAGTTTGAGCAAAAGTTCCACTGTATGGTTTTAAAAGTTAAAATAATGATACAATAGAGAAATAATTTTATATTGCAGCCACAAATATTTGGAGAAATTTTCACAACTAAATTTCAATATATGTTGCATTTGTATGTTTTATAAAATGACCTAAAATTGAGTTATCAATGGCCAAACTCAGGCATAAGTACACCATTTCCCAGATGTGTTAGCCCATGTTACCAGCCAATAATTGCCAATTTTTGCTGCCAAAAATTTTTTCCAAATTTACATTGAAAGGACATTCACTTTATGTGAACAGTTAATAATCTTGAGTTATCAAATGTGACCTTTAAATTGTTATTCTTGCTCTTGGTAAACTTCTGCCCTTACATTGGATAAACTGAATACTATAAAAAAAAAAACTTTCATATATTTTTTGAATTTTTATGCATTTCTTAATAAAAATACTGAATTATTTTTAAAAATGAAAATTTGAATTAGATAGAGCATTTAAAGAATTATTTTTTTTTATTTTGGTTGCCATTGCATAATGAGTATTGCTTCTGCTTTTATGGTTTGTAAATAAGATCTCCTCACTTAATTGCTTTCTTTATTTTTTTTATTTATTACTCTCAATTTGGTAATGAATTTGAATTAATTACTTAATTTCTTGCACAAAGAAAGACAGTTAACAGTAAAAGGCAAAAAAATGCAACTGATTATTTCTGAAGTTCTTTTTGGATGTAAAGTTGATATAATGTTTAATTTTTAGGACAAAACTGAAGAAGTCAAAAAACAAAAGAAGGAGGAAAATGGAGAGGAGGAAGATGTAGAAGATGAGGAGGATGTAGAGGGAGAGGAGGAGGAGGAGGAAGAAGAAATGGCTGAAGGCGAAGAAGAAGACCTAGAAGAAGGAGATGGTGAGTTTGAAAGGGTTAAATCTATGATGTGTGATGTGTTAACCAGTGGAGAGGCTAATGCAAGAAAATTTGAATTTTCAGAAGACGAAGAGGATGATGGTGAAGGCGATGGCGAGGGAGAGGGCGAAGAGGAAGAAGACGACGCATAATAAATTAATAAGGGATGAGTGATTAAGTGCGGTGAAGAAAAAACTGTAACACTGGTGTTGCAAAACAATTTTATTACTTAATTTAACTTCAGTAATACAACTTTTTCTTATTTTAAAACAAAAAAAGAAGAAGGAAACCTACAAACAAAGGGATTTTTCTTTATCAGTAAATAGTTGATGTTTATTCTATCAAATGCCTCTCCTGTGTAATTTAATTATTTATTTTAAGAAAAATGCTGAATTAAAAAAAGGTAATTTTTTAATTTTTATATCTGTAAACAGTTTGAATGCAATTCCAGTGTCTGACTTTCATTTATAAAAGAGAGAAAGAGAAAGAGAAAGAAAACAGGTTCAAGTGGTTGAATTGATATAAAATTAAACTTGGCTGACCCTGTCATTGCTTTCTTTTTTCTTTTTCTTTTTGTAAAAACAAATTGTAGGCAGGTTGGATTGGGTGAGTGAGGCTGTTCCATGCCAACTTCTTTAGACATAGAACTCTGTCAGGAGTTTGTCAAAATTAACTTCATTTGTTGAATGACTTCCGAGAAACTTCTAAATTGAATGCGGAGAGAAGAAACTCTTGACTTTCTTCAAGTGAACTTCATTTTGACAAAGGTTAACACTTTGTATTTAAATATTGTGTTGTACTTGACATAACTGCTGCAAACAGTTCTAACATTTAGACATGCAACTTTATGTGAAACTGCCATTTGATGACTGTAATCAAACTCTCGTTTTTCCTTTCGTAAAAAAAAAAAAATCACAAATACAAAATTATTTTCTTTTTTCAGGTTGTAAAAGTAAAAATTTTTTAATGGCCAGCAATTGTAATTGCATGTCTAATTCAGGAGAATACAGTTATTAAATTTGTTTTGTTTGAAATAATCCGAAATGCAGAAATGTAAGTTTTAAAATTTGGTAAAAGAATTTTTTTTTCTTTTAATCTGAAATGAATTTTCGAACGTGAAAAAAAAACTAAATGAGTACTTGGATTTGGTCACAGATGAAAAACAAACCTCAGCACCTGATTCACGATTGAAAACACCTCTGTATCCATTTAGAGCTCATCCCCTTCCCTCGTCCCCTCCCTCCTACCCCCAGCCGTTGACCCCTTTGCCTAGCGCAAGGGTGACAAATTTTAATAGGATCTCATAGTGATTTGCCCAAGGGAAAGGGTTTGCTAAAGGCCAATTTCCACCTGTACGTGTAATTGTAAAGAGCTCGAGTGAGTTCGTGCTTCTTATTGGGTACTTTTTTTTATTAGAATAATAAATAATTTAAGTTAACACTGCTGAAATAGTTCTATGGATAAGAATAAATTGAAAATGCGTTTTAAACAAAGTGTATGAATGTACGGATGAATGTGTAGTTCGATTTTTTCTTTTTAATTTTTTTTACATAAAATGTAATTTTACTTAACTGATAAACGCTACTTAGAAACCATTTGTAACTAGAGAATCCTAAACCTTTTTGTTTTTAAAAAAAAAAAAGTATTTCGTGCATTTGTGAATTGTATTTGTTTTAAAGAAAGAAAAAAAAATTAAAAATAAGATTCACTTCTGAGGAGAAAAGAATTAGGTATAAAATGTGAATTGCTTGTCATAAATGGTTTGCCCATGAGATTTTTGGAATGGGCCAAATTGTAAGAAAGGCTGATAGTACAAAATAATACTATTTATTCAGTTCCAAGCCTTGCCTCAATGTTTTGAAAAAGCTTTTCTTGTGAAAATCGACAAATAAAGTATGATAAAGTTTTATTTATTTTTAAGCACCTTCTAAGGTAAGCCTGGAATAGCAACCAAAGTTGGAGGGAGGAAATGCGGAAGGGTGCACTACAGCCCTTGTCGCATTGCTTCCGGGTGCACCGGTTGGGGAACCGTCAAATGCACTGTATTGTGAAGGGGTTGGGTTTTGCAACTCTTGAGATTGGTCACAAATGAAATGATTGTCGAAATTAGCCGGATTTTGGATTAACTCGGCAAAATATTTGGCACTGCGCTCGTAATAAAATCGGCAATTTAATCGTAATCGCTTTCTTTTTTCCTCGGGAGGTGTAACGGGTTAGGATTTTCTCGGACGGAATTTTCATTTTCATTGAGTCATTTTCTCTATTCCCCGCGAGTCGATCGAACCATACCTGTACATAGTCTTAGAGAAGTTTGACAATTCCATTTTTCTCTGGGTTCTTTTCTCATCCGGAAGATGACGGGAATTTTTTTTTTTTTTTGTAAATGTGTGAGCGGCTGCGTGGAGTGCATTTGAATTTTTATGTGTAATAGTTAATAAATGGTTGCATTTTCTTTTCCTACAATTAGTTTTTTCATTGCTATTTCCTTTTGCAAAGCCATTACGTCAAATACGCCTAAGGCGGAATAAGATCATAACGTTCCCGCATTGAAAGAGTTTTTAAAACTTCTTTCCCGTTGAGGATTTTCTATTCGGGTTTGTACCCAACAATAATTTCATACAGTTTGGGATCCTTTCGAAAATAATTAGGATTAAGCTTTGAAAAATGGTTCGGTAGAAGGTTTGAAGAGTCCTTCATAAACCAGTTCTCAGCACTCTTCCTTAAAAAAGGTGTGGTTAAGGTGACGGTGAAGGTTGTTCTTTTAATTCTCGGATTTCATTTTCTATGCGGGAGTTTTGAAGGTTACCTGGAAACAGGTTTCATACGCAAAGAAAGGCTTCTGTATGATGTCATCATTTTTCGGGTTTTAATAAATGTATAAAATCCCTGCTGAAGTAAGAGTAAATTATATTTTTATAAGAAAAAAGTCCCACAAATGTGTTTAACATCTCACCCGGAGAATGAGATATTGACTGTAACTGTCCAATGGCGGTGATTTTAACCGGCGAAGCGTTAGGGTTAAAGTTGAAGATTTTCTTTCCGCTATGTGTTCTGCTTTAGATTTACAATGGAGAAATCGCTAAATGATTGGATTGAAGCCCCGTTTCAAAAAGAATTGTTGGTAAGTACAATGACACGAGAAATTAATTGAGTATTTCTCCTGAATCCATGACATCATTGATGATTAAGCAGATGACGTATTTCATGACTCATGGCGCTGGAGTAAAAAATGTCTTTTTAATTCGCATTATTTTTTAGATCGTCTTCTTAAGTGGTTTTGTTTAAATTAAAATTCGAATTATGTTTTTTGTTCTTTAACTAAAAGGGTCAATATGTGTACTGTTTTTAATTAGACAAATTGTAAATTTTAACGTTTGTTTAGCTCAAGACTCTCATTTGACTGTTTCAATAACAGTCAGATATTTTTTAAAGCTCCACATTTAAAACCAAGGTAATACCTGAATTATTTAAAAAAAATAAAACTAAATCATTTTTTATTTTTCTAATGGCATAATATTTCTTTAAAATTATAATAATTAAATATTACAATTAACCAAACTGAAGATGGCGTTTCAATATTTGAGGTAAAACAAAATGTCTGCCGACCGTTAATTATATGAAACTTCTCTAAAAATATTATCGAGGTGTTTATTGAATATAAAAGCATAATTAACAGAATATAAAAGACTATTTTTTTAATTTTTATAAATAACAGTTGGTTTATATATTAGTCACGTCAATATAGTCACAGAGAGTAAATATCAAACGAACACAGTATCATCATCGTTAGCCATATACCAATTTTTGACAGATAAGTCTCATTCCGAGGCATTTTAGAATAGGTGATTTTATTACATTTATCGCCAACCAGTACAATTAATACTCCTGAAAACAAAATAAAGTTCTACAAATTTATAAAGTGTTTATGAAATTCAACAATTTTCAAAGAACATTAAACAATGGAAAATTTTTAAATTTCACTTTAATGCTATTGAAGTATTTTTCAATATTGCTGTTATTGCAAGAAAATCTTATCTGTATTTAACAACTTTACCTTATCTATAGATAATTTGCTTTTATAAATATTATGATACCTGTTTTAAGAGTTGCCTGTTTGGTAATTTCTTTGGGAAGGATCTTTTTTAAACTCTTTATTCCACATCTTCATCAACTCAAGAATATTTTGTGTCCCCATTTGTCCTTCCATTTTTGTTTCTCCCTGAGAAAAATGGTAAAAATTGAAAATATAAGTCTGACTCTTTTGGACTGAAAATATTTAATTAAAACCTTTATCCAAGGGTGGTTAAGTATTTCTGCAGCAGTTATTCTGAAAGCAGGATTTTTGTCCAACATTTTCTCCAGCAAATGTATTGCTAATTTGCTAATGTTTTCCCATTGCCAACCTGAGCCAACATCACAAGTTGTTATATTTTACCAAAAACAATTAATTTATCAATGATGAAGTGATCGATACCTGCAAAATCAGGTTCTTCTGTCAATATGAGACGACACAACTCTTGCTCACATTGGTTTTCCGAGTAGAATGGCCATAACCCACAGAGCAGAAGGTAACCTAAGACGCCTATGCTCCAGACATCACACTGCTGACTGTAAGGCCGGTTTTCGATTATTTCGGGAGCCATGTACTGAAGAGAGCCACAGCAGTCGTTCAGCATGTTTTCCACGCCGTTCCCTTTAACCGCCGATAATCCGAAATCTGTTAATTTTATGTATAAGTGGTCGTCTGGGTCGTCCGGGTTTGAACCCATGAGGATATTTTCTAGTTTTATGTCTCGATGAACAATATCTAAAATTTTGATACCTCCTTTCAATTTCAATGAGGATGAATAAAATATGTAAAATCTATCATATAAATATGTTACAGCGAATCACCAAAAACTGGAGAACGTCGACTTTCACCGGTGAATGTCAACATTGACATATTCGGTTGGTATATGTCTAAATATCCCTATTTCTGACTTATACTAACATTCACCATATCTGTGAGTGTCCGAATGTATAACAATGTAATGAAATATTCCATCTTTCTGTATCTGTGTGACATTCACCGGTGAAAGTCGACATTGTCCAATTTCGGTCATTGACGGTAACAAATATACTGAGGATTATTCTGACCACTTTTGTGCAAATAAGCAACAGCATCGGCTAATCTCGTAACAACAACTCTTGTTTCGTTTTCTGAAAGGTGCTTTTCCTTGATGAAAACATCATACAATTCTCCATGACACTTTTCCATGACCAGGAAGAACTTGTTTGGAGTTTCGAATAATTGCTCCAAATGTATTATGTGATCATGGGTGACGCTTTTTAATATATTTATCTCCCTTTGTAACTGTTGCAGCCTGAAAGAGTATTTTGGGAAAGGAATTGTTTCTTTTGAAATTTGCCCCGAGAATTTGAATTTGGTACCTGCTGTGTCCTGCTTTGGATTTGTTCATGATTTTGATGGCCCACGGCTTGTTGTCCTGCTTTTTGATGGCTTCGTGAACCACTCCGAAGCAACCTTGCCCGATCACTTTTCCCAGTTCGTAGTGCTTCAGCAGTTCCTCCGACTTGCACAGTTTTAAAGTCACCAGGTTTCGTACTTTTAATTTAGCGCTTGGATTGGTCTAAAATTATATAATAAATATCATCTTTTTATAAAATTTCATTAAAGGGATCATTTAAAACTCACTAAATAATTAATTATATGAAACATTATAAAGATCATGAAAAATTTGTTCTGTCTCAAAAGTCTCGACTCAAAATAAGCATAAAAATATTTTTTTGACAGTTTTTATAAATATTTTAACGGTTAATTGAAAATGCCGCCAATACCAAAACGTTTGGTTTTTTCTCTCTTCCCACAATGCATTAATATTCTGTCCATAAAAAAAACTCAGTATATTCTATTTAAGTAAAAGTTGTGAACAGTTATGAATTACCTCAACTAATATAATTAAAAAAAATTTTTTTAAATAATTAATAAAGATAATATAATAATAATATAAAAATAATTAGGCGTGTAATAAATACAAGGACAATATTAATAAAATAAGGGTAATTTTGAGAAATTGTTGGGCCTTTAACCCCTTAAGTGGCTATGACGCATAAATACGTCATCAGCATATGCATTATAAAACGCCCAAAACAAATATACTCAAATAAAATTAAATTATGTATACCATTATTGAATAAAACGAATATGTTATACAGTATATTCCGAAGATTGGAAAGAGGTTGGCTGATTGTCATACTGGAATTTTTCCGCCTCCATGTTTCTAAAATTATGTTAAATATATACATTATAAATATTAATTTATTAATAAAATTATAAATTTCCTTCCCTCCCCAAACCCTATTTACTTTTAATAATTATTTATGTACTTATTTAGTTTTTCTGTTTAAATATATACAGATATTTATATTATATATGCATATATATATAGACATTTCACAAAGAAATGTCGGAAGGTATGTTTTTTTATTTTTTTATAATTTTATTTTTAATTTAAGTTTTTTTATTTCATATAAAAAAATTCATTTTTAAAAATTCCGGACGGTAAAAGAATTATTAACAATAAATATGACAATAACAATCTTAAAGTTATATTTTGTGAGGTTATACCCATAGAACCACATAAGAGGTTAAAGTGAGGCGTACTTTCCAGAAGAAGAAAGCACCGATGTTTGGTGAACATAGATGAACGTGATTGCCAGAAAGCGACGTCATCGCCCACTCATCGAGTCCTGGAAATATCGTGCACATGAAATATGTTGCACAATTCCACGCCATTAGAGGTTATTGTTCCCCTTTTGGATTTCTCTCACATTGCACAAAATGGTGCAAAATTTCAACTGTACGCGTAAATGTTGCAAAGGGTTTTGTAGGGGATTTTCGACGAGTGTAAGTCTAATTCGAAGAACGACCCCACTTTTATTCCTTTTTTAAAAATAGTTCTAAACTTGCAAAAAATAATGCAAGAAGCGACTAAAACTATATCAATTTGTCCCCATTCGGCAGAAATATTTTTGGAGTGGAAAATGTTATTGTATCAAAAATCAATAATGTTGAATTACGTTTGAAGTTTTTAATGGTAATAATTTTTACTGTTCCACTGAATTTGAATATTTATATTGATTTTTTATGAAGGGCCGAAGTAATGAAAATAATATTATGGTCAGCAAAGGGAAAAATGTAAGACTGAAATTGAGAATCTGTAGGAAAAAATTTTCATTATTTGAAGTGTAAGTCTTTAAATTTAGACCCATTTAAAGGCAAAAAGATCTCATTTTCATTTTGTATAATTGTATGTCTTTTAGGAAATACAAATGAGAAGTTTCAAATTGAGATGATGTTTTTTTGACGCTTCACTCCAATGAAAAAGTGTCATTTTCGTGACCTTTGGAGCTGTATATCTCGGAAAGGGTTAGAGATATCGCAAAAATAATAACCAAAATGTGCCACTCTGACAAATCTCATTAAAGAATTTTTATAATTTCATCCTGAGAAATATTGGTTAGGCAACTTGTTCGGATTTTAGCATAGGAATTGCCTATATTCAAATTTAAAGGGGAATTTTTCAGTTAAATGTCGAAAAGGGTTACGGTTTGGGGATAATATTTACGATTCAACCCCTTCCTTCGTATTTTTGGAAACACATTAAACATGAGTTTATCCCATCTTTTTTGTGTAATACAATGCCTGATTTTGGACCTCATCAGTACGAAACAAACGAAGAAATTAACTAAAAGTTATTTGGTTTCCCTCCCAAATTTCTCAGTTTTTGTTAATCATAACAAAGGCAGAAATAGCGGGAAAAGGAAATGCTTCAGTGGTGACACAAATCCCTTTAAGAGATTTATTAAAATAAAAGTAATATGAATATGATTTGAGGGAGCTACTCACTTCAACGGAATATTTTGAAGGGAAATTTTTACTGCTTTTGTAAAAGCTGAACATTTTATCTCTTTTAGTCATTTGTTAATTATTTTTAAATATTTCTGAAGCTATAATTTCCTTCAATGCTCTTCATTGCTTTATACCATCAGGCACCTGCACAGAAAACGAAAATGAACATAAATGCAGACTGACTGACAGCTTTGCCAAAGAAATTCCGGGAAATGAGCAGCTTAAAAATCAGCTGTCCCTTTTCTTAGCGGAACTTGCCATTTTTTTACAAATTTCAACAAAAATAATTGTCCAAGCTGCTTTGAAAACAGTTAGGTATTTGAAGGGAATAAAAAGTAAATAATTGGCACTGTGAATTACATTAACACAAATATGCTAACGTTATTCCCCTAACAGAGTCAGGTACAGACTAGAATAAAATGAAAATAGAAGTGAACCTGCTCGAGATGGCCAAATCCACCTGATGTAAACATGATGTTTGTACGGAAATGGAAGTTTAAAAACTTTAAATAAAAGTTATAAAATATTCAGCTGTAAAAAAAGCAAAAAATTTCACTGTGATTTGAATAAACAGCCTTTTGTTTTTGTTTTCTTTGCTGTTTGCGACCACTGTCGCGGAAAATTCACTCACAGAGTAAAAAAACCCCGCGGGATTTCGTTTCACAATATTTATGAATTTTCCTTATTCTAAGATATTTAAATGCCCTCTTTTTACAATCTTTTATTTAACTCCGATATTTTGTAACGGTCGGCCGTTGTCCGTTGACACTTTGTCCATGAGAAATATAAGAAGATGAATCAAATAAGGAGTAGTTTATGATGGCAGCCGTCATTTATTTTTGAAAAATAAGAAGAAGAATTAAATAAAGAGCAGCCCATAATGACAGCCGTCTTCTTACTTTTATTGTGACGGTGGCGTTGGTGGCTGAATCTCAACGTAAGAAGATAGGGTTTGTGTCTTAATTGCATTTTATTAAGAAGACCGAATTACGTTAGTATAATCATTTACGATTAAGATCTTTTAACAGTGCTTTTGAAATTCTTTTTACAATGATAAATTTCGGGGTATGGATAAATGTGACGTCACAATATTTTGGACAGTTTTTTTGTTTTTTTTTTTTATAATTGTAATCGCAGGTTAACTTTTTAGTCTTTTCGACTTATGACAAAAACTTTTTTTCTTTTATTTATTAACTTTTTAAAGTTACAATCTTTTATATTAAAAACGCACTGAAAGGTAAAAAATAATAAAATGTATGTACACGCTTTCTTTTTTTTTACCTTTTAGTGCGTTTTTAATATAAAAGATTGTAACTTAAAAACTTTTCTCTTTTATTTATTAACACAGCGAATGAATGCATTTCCTTTTTCCGGCGCGAAAGGAATTTAAAAACCATAAATAAATGAATAAATCCTCCCGTAATTTATTCGAATGGTGCGGTGTAAAATTATAAATTATATAAAATTTTGTACTATAATATATTTAACTGAGGCGATATCACGAAAAGCGATTGGCAGTCTTTTTGTAGCAACTGAGGCTAACTGCGGTTCCCGAGGGACATCCTCTGCTTCATTTTGTCTTTGAGACCGCCTGCTTTCACCGGCTTCGTTTCCTGTTTCCTCACATCCTGCTTCCTTTTGAATTCTTTCATTCTGGAAGAAACGGGAATAAAATGCTCAATTGCCCTCAATTGCGTTCACATTAAAGGGATTTCCATGTCTTACTTTTCTTTAATGAGCCTTTGCTGCTCTTTCTTCCAAATATCTTTGAAGTCTTTGGAAAATGGACCCCAAATACCGAAGAATTCTTTAACTGCTTCTTCCGTTTTGGGTTTGTATTGATAGAAGTCCATTGTTGCCTTAAACCTGAAAAGTGTTATAATTTCCATGAGAAATGGCGGTCTGCTTTTCAAAATTGGAAACTATTTTATTTCTTACTTTATTTTACACTCCTCCAGATTTTCCAGTTCTCCCAAAACTTGTTTCTGAGCGCTCACCAAAAACGTTTCCATTTTACCCTTAAAAGGCTGCAGATTGTCTTCCGCCGACGCATTTATAACCTTTTCAGTCTTTCTTTCGCACACTTTCAGTTCCTTCTCCAGCTCCTCCAAACTCCCTTTGATTTCATCGAAATTCACCGCCGCCGCCCGATTTATGTCCCCCGGCTCCGGAACCGGAAGTGCCAGGTCAGGATTCAGCGGGTCCTCCACTTTCTTCATGTACGTCCTCACGATGAAATGCAAAAGCGTCACCGAATTGTCCTTGCTCTTGACGTCCCTCAGTTTGGGCAGGATCTCTATCCCGAACCCGTCCGCCTGTCCCCTCGTCAGGTTGCCTCCGTTCATGTAATTCCCCAACGCGAGAATGATCGACATTACCGTCTTCACACTTTCAGCACTTATCAGCATTTCGCAGGTGGACTTTATATTGTTCAGTTTGCTGTCAATTGTGTTGATGTTGTCTTCATATTCAGACTGGAACATGAAGCAGGCGATCCTGTCCGCGAAGCAGGGGATTTCCGACAGCTCGAAGAGGAACTGTTCCGGTTTGTCCAAAGGAGTTTCCGGGTTGAGTTGCATATGAGCCTTTATCTTCGCCAGTTCTTCTTCGGTGGCTCTCTGGAATGCGATCAAAGGGTTAGACCAATTTTGATATTCGGGCCACAGATGAAAATTTGAGATCGGGTCAAACAGTTTTTTTCTAATTTTAAGTATAGTTTTTGCTAAGGATGTCAAAAGGATGCAATAATGTGATATAATGAGTATAATAACTGATAAAATACTGTAATTGTTAAATTATGATAATTATATTTTGGAAAAGAGAAAATTTAGGCTCCCACCAGTCCGTAAAGTATTTTATGCACCAATTTATGTTAGACAAAAACTAATATTTGTGTTTTCGATAAAAATATATGCAATGGTTCACGGTCCGCCATTTGCCCACCCCTGGGTTAGAAAAATGGCACTCAGGGTTGCCAAAGTGGTTCTCACCATTTCGTATATCTGCTGGAGTGCCTCCAGACTGACGACTGAGGTGTCGAAGTGGTATATCGCGTTTTCTATCTCAGAGAAATCCACGTGCAGAGATGAGGACAAAATGCCGACATTTTGGGACCTTTTGCTGTCGAGGATTTTGGCCGCCTGTTGTTTCGAAGGTTCCTGAGCTTTCTTCTTTGTCGGTTTCCTCGTGATTATTTGCCGAGAAAACAATTCGTTGAATTCGGAGTAATCTTCTATTTTGGCTTCTTCCAGTTTGACCCAGAGAGGAGCGGATGGAGTTCCCCCGGGAGAGCTGAAACATTCCCCGTATGAGAAACAAACCCGTCGAGAGGACTTTGAGTCGCCATTTTGAGGACTTACGTGATTTCTTCAGTTTGGGAATTCGCAGGTACGATTATTCTGGACCAGTAAAGAGGTTTCATAGGAACAGAAGGATTGACCGGTTGCTTTCTCAATTCTGAAAGGAAAATCAACACTGAATAATTGCCTGAGATGAATATTATAAATTAAAAAAAAGAAAAGAAGCAGTTAAGACAGCGTACCTCCACCAATAGTTTAAATGAAAAAAAGTCGAAGCGTTAATACTCACGGGTCGTCCAAAGTGTTGAATTTATTGCATTAATGCCCTTACCTAAGATGGGAAGCCCATAACCATGAGATACCTCTACCAAAAACAGAAACAAAATAAGATTTGTGCATACAAACCGATACAGATAACGTAACAAAACAAATAATAAATGCATTGATTATTTTCAACTAATGTTAAAGTGAATGACCGAAATTAGAGAATGTCCACTTTCACCGGTGAATGCCAACATTTACCGGTGAGAGTCGACATTCTCCAGATTTCGGTGTTCGCTCTAACACTAACACGAAATTATCCTAACTAACACAAAAAGGGTTTTCATTCGGGAGTTTAAACTATAAAACAATGAAAAACATTTAAAAAGGAACACATTTAACCATCTCTGAAACGTTCTCCATTATAAAACATCAAAACAATTACCCAAATTTCTAAGCTTTACGGGAAACAATCGATAGAGTAACAAAAGAACCGCTAACTGAGCACCATAGTCTCTAAAAGTTTGGCTAAAACTTAAACTGAATATCGAAAATAGACAGACTTTTAAGAGCTGACAGCTTTGAAAGATGTGAGAAACTCACCCGCTCTCTGAGCATTCCAACCGCCGATGGGAGGAGCGGGGAAAGGCATGGGGCCCCCAACGCCACAGGGCGGTGGAGGAGGAGGACCGGGGCCCAGTCCCCCCAATGGGGGAGGCGGAGGCGGTCCCGTTCCTGGCGGAGGAGGAGGTGGTGGTCCCATTCCTGGAGGGGGAGGAGGAGGTGGTGGTCCTACGCCTGGAGGGGGAGGAGGAGGTGGTGGTCCCATTCCTGGAGGGGGAGGAGGCGGAGGAGGTGCTGGTCCCATTCCTGGAGGGGGCGGAGGAGGTGCTGGTCCCATTCCTGGGGGAGGCGGAGGGGGTGGCGGACTCGTGGTCGACATTGTGGGAGTTTGGGGGAGGTCAGAAAGGAGTGGTGGGGGTGGAGGTGGAGGAGGGGCTATGCCTGCACAGGGCGGTGGTGGTGGTGGTGGAGTGGAGGACACAGGGGTGGTTTTTTGGGGCGGTGGCGTTTGTTCTTCCGAAGTCTCACTGATCGGCTGTCTTTGTGCACTTCCGTCTGAGATTTCCTTATCGCACTCATTTTCACCAACAGTTTCCACCGGAGTTTTCACCGACTTTGCAGATTTGTCATTCAGTAAAGTCTTTTTGACATTGTTTTCATTTAAATGACTAGAATTTGACTTAGCACTATCTAAAACGTCCGGACTAGTTTTATTTTGAGGACCACTTTCCTCGGTTTGACTGCCGAATTGAGAAGTGACATCAGCGGAAGTCTTTGGTTGTGAGGAGGAGTTTTCTAAAGTCGGAGAGTCGAAATCCAAAAGGGTTTTACTCGTAAGGCTCTGAAATGAAAAATCAATTCGGTTATTCCCCAATTCCGAAAAAAAAGGTTTTGAGGTTTCATACCTGTATGTCGGCCAAAGTCTTCTGCTTCTCCAACTCCTGTTTGAGGTTTTTCACGGTTTCTTCAAGTTCTAGAATCCTCTCTTCGTACTCGTGGAGAATATGAGCGTGTTCGCCTCTTAATTTGAACAGCTTAACTTCCTGTCCGCGAGTTAATCTCGTGATATTTTCTTTGTGTTCTCTCTTCAGACCGATCACAACCTGTTGGAATTCTGAAAATTAAACAAAACAGTCAGCGATTGCTTTCGAAATGGATAACATCCAAACATTGATCATGCATCTCGAATGTGGGACAACTAAACAAAATTAACAAATTTTTGCAAATTAAAGAGGAGTTTAGGGAACCGATGGAATGACGAATCCGTGCAGGAGAACTGAAAATGCGTACGAGTCAGCAAATACGAAGCAAAATTCTAATTATTGTGTCTCGGGGGTCTAAAACTAATTTGTTTGAGTGACAGACGTGCACAGAGCAGCATAACACTCCTCGTGGTACCTTCTGTCTCTATCTTTCTTATAGCTTTATCGACGCTTCCGGTAGACGCCGTCATAGGATTTTCCTTCTCTTTCGGAGATTCTAGAAAAATTAAAAACATCAAACTTCTCATGTAAACTCCCCCGATTAATATTCACTTTCATTATCTTAGATATTTAATCAGTCTGCTTTTCTTATCATCCATTTATTGACGACACTCGAGAAATAATCGCGAAAAGTTGTGTGAAAATATATTTTCCAACGCCAGAATGAAAACACTTTTCTTTGCGAAACCCCAATCCGGGCACAACTGACTATCCACGAGACAATCAGTTGGCCAACAGAAGTATTAATAAATAAAAGCGAGAGTTTGCAATTTGTGCCTGACAACGAGAGATAACAATGTTTGCTGAGCGCTCAGTGGCGTATTGGCCACAGTTACCTGCTTCCGTGTATCGGGCGCCCACTCTGCCCTGAGGGGACATGGCCGCATCCGAACCGGAGGAGAAGTGACAGGAGGACCACACATCAGAGGGGAGACGACCCGGGGTCGCCGGGGTGATGGCGGGGGCCTCGCTGTGCGTCCAAAAGTACATAAGGTCCGGCTGAAAGTGGAAGAAGAGAAGTCAGTCGCTGGGGAGGATTCCAAAATCGGAAGCAGAAGGGAACTCACTCGGAACAAAGAGCTGACAGGCACATCTTTGTCAGGTATTTGGCGAAGGACGCCGGCTGCCAGCATGTGGGTGCAGAATTGGGCGACGAGGATTTTCAGATCTTGAGGAGCGAGGATCATCCTCAGGTAATGGTCTTCGGGGAATGACGACACATACCAGTTGATCAGCTGCTGACCTGCGAATGACACTCAATTCAGTTATAATAAGAACCAAAGTTTCGGCAATTTGTCATTAACGAAAGTTCACAGACGAAATTTTACAATTCTATGACGAACTTCTTTTAATTGTTAAGTGCCGATAGTAAAATACCTTTTTTATTTTATTTTTAAACTCTTTCTCAAATAACCGAAATAACAACAAATCAACGCAATGGGTAACGGATTCTTCAACGCCGAAAATAATTACTGTAATGTTTTATTACTATATCATGTGACGCTCTCCAAATTATATAAAAAAAAATAAAAAAAATATTGTTAAAAAGTAAAACGGTTTTATTTCGAGTGCACTAAAAATTAAAAAAATAATTTGTGATCAATTTTTTTGTCCATAAAACCGTGGGGCGTTACACAATATAATAAAAAGTGTACAGCTCACAGAACGTGTAATATCGCCCCATAGTTTATAAATAAAAGTACAGTGTTCCACCAAACCAAAGTGTGTGCAAAATTTGAAAGAAATCGGTCAAATATCGCTTCAAAGTTTTGATTCTCTGTCTTTGCAGACAGACAGACAGACAAACAGACACGAAAACCAAGCTGAATAAAACCGTTTAAAAATAAAAAGAATTTGACCACTGTCTGTTCCCTCCGTGCGGGAGAAGCAGAACAATGAGCCCACTCAGAAATTTGACAACAGTTGCAAAAAGTGGATAAGATAAAAGGGATAAAATGGATGAGATATTTGTAGATAAAAATCCCGGCGAATTTAATTCTTACCGCGAGAGACGTCGTAAATCCTCACAATGTTTTCCTTATGGACGTTTAAAAGTTTGTTTAACTCATATCCGTACCACATTGGAATTATGTTTAAATCTTTTATCATCGATAAATGACAAAACACACATAAACTTATAACTCTATATGGGACACTTATGACTGGAAGAAAAGAGTGCACGACTTTAAAAGGGTGGAAGAAGGAGAATTACGACATTAGGGAATGAAACCGGGTACGATCAGAACAAAGTTATCGGTCACCCATCCAAATGGTCGATTACTGATTGCGATAATCAACGAAAAGGGAGTTAAATGATTATATTTGAGGGAGAGAGAGAGAGAGAGAGAGGGGATTGTCAAAGAAAGATCAAACAAGGTGTCACGCTAAGCATTGTTTTGAGCTTTCAGAGTGGCCAACCTTCGGCGAGCAATAAACGGCGCTTACGTCGGCATCTGAAAGCTGTAAAATGAAAAACAACTAAGAAATGGCCTTCGGAGGTGCAAAATGAGCGGTGGGCGAATTAGAACGCACGGGCGTATGTTCCAGTTGCAAAACACCGCCGTCAACCATTTATCATATTCGACAAGGACGCAGGCGAAGACTATTCTGACCAAAATTCAATATTTTATGGGTGAAACCTTTCTTCGGTCCCGATTCCAACTGAAAGATGCAGAAATAAACAGAAGAAGAATACATCAAAACAATACAGAATTTTATCAAAAAATTTACCATAATAATTAATCAATAATTATAATATTTTTTTAATTATCAATAAATGCAATACAAGGGAATGTTGGAAACGTAAAAACGTAAAAAAAGAATAACAGAGTGAAAACTTTTTATGAGAAGCAAAAGGAGACAGATAAAGTTGATAAGTAAGCAAAGGAGGAGTTCTATTTCATCTTCGCTTATAACTCACAACAGAATTGTCCTTTTCTGACGGAAGTTACATTTTACGACTTTGTCTGCTCTTTTCTGTTCTTTCATCTGCTGTCCCATTTCTCATCTTCAAATTCAAACTCTCAATCTAATAAAAGGATTAATTTGGTGAAAGAAAGCAAAAGAAAACGCATTGTACTCTTAAAGTAAAGAGGCGCCAATAATGAGAGTTATGTCACTAAAAGGTCGATAAGCACTGCTGAAGAGATTAAACAATTCTTCGGAAAGAGTGATGAACAATGAATAATCCCCAAATGAAGAAAGGAAGAATCGAAGGATTCGTCATGAAAAATCCACAACCGACAGGTCGTCACTCGTTCAACGCGAATTATTCTCACCGACATCATAAAGTCTCACATTTGCACCGAAATCGCAATTAATTTTCACAAAAGAGGAAATTCTAAAAAATAATATCGTAATAACGCGAAATAAGTGCGAGGAAATAAAGGAAAGCGGCGCGCGCTGATTAATTGATACTTAATACTGCCACTGATAAATAGTAATTCGAAACAAATGCACCGATCCGAGGGGCATTCAAAAAGTAATGACTGTTTCCTAACAAAGGTTTCTTTTCCTTTTCTTCCTTTGAGGGAAATCTCATGAGAATTTTAAGGGATTGGAAAAAGTTTTACGTGTTTTGTGCCGCCCTCAGAGACATTTAAAAAGCTTTTCTTGTTTGAGAATGATTTTCCCGCCAAAAATAAAAAATTCGTTTAAGGTTTGAATGTTTCTGTTGGAGTTCAGCTCAGTGATTCATTTTCTTACCTTCAAACTTTTGGTACAGTTGAAAGTCTAATTTCTCAGGTACGAATTTTGGTTTGTGAACCTTTTGCTCGATTGTATTCTTGTCGAGGGTCAAACTGGCCACTTTTCGCAGAACGCTGTTCTCCGCGGACACTTCGCCCACCGAAGAGTACCTTCGGAGGTGGTCTTGCGAAGAGGATATCATTGATAAACCTGAAAATATTTCACATGATTTAAAACACAGCTGATTTTCCAAAACACTTATTTTTGACAGTGTATTGGTGAATACACTGAAGGAAAATGTATTGATTGTTTTCCGTTAAATAACTGTGCGCCTTAACTTCCGCGTTTATGCTAATTCACAGCATCAAAGTGTTTGTATTGCCTAATCAAAGCATACAAAAGTTGCAATACAATTGTATTTAATTGATTGAACAAAGGATTTGTGTACTTTTTAGTGAAAGAAGTCTACCCTTAGAGTCAACTTATAAAAACTAATTTCGATATGATTTTCAAATTCTGAATGTAATTTCTCAAAAGTGAAAAGATTTCTGTTATTTAAAATAGTTTTAAAATGATAAAATATTATTTTGAGCAATCGAAAAGCGAAGAAAGGAAAGCGATTAGTTTTTCTTACCTCTGCAAATGTTCACTCCCAAACTCAGCAACGACCAAACTGGTCAACACCACAAAAAGAACAAAACCCGTACTCAGAGACTGAATCGGTGCACTCTCACAAAGCGGAGCAATTACGTTAGCATTGCTGGAAACTCATCTCCCCCATCTCCTATTGCCACATATTCCTCAGCTAATTAAAGGAAAATAACAAAGCCAAACACGGCCATTCCAATTTCATTACTGAAATACTCTAATAATGCTCAAATAAAGATAATGAGGTCTTCGGGAAAAGGTCAGGGCATTCAGAGCTTCTTCGCAACGTCTCAATCAGAGCGTCTTAGACTCTGGACTGTGGCATAGAGTGTTATAGAGTGTTTCAATTCTTTCAGGGGAAACAGTGGCTTTCCCACTCATTTCGAGTGGAACTGTTCTCCAGCAGCTGCCGCTTGTTGCCCAGTCATTGCCCAGTCACTGAGACGGTATTTGGGATAAGAACCCGGGCTGGAAGTGTAATTGGAGGAGTCAAAGCGGAAAATTATATAGTTTTCAAAGGCGGTGGCTTTCGATTTGTGCCGACAACACAGGAAGTGACACATTATCGTTGACAGAAGGCTTCGCTTCGATTCCTCTGCAGAATTTAATTGTTTTTTGTGAAAAAACATCCGATGGAATGATATTGCCAATTTTGGATTGCTTTAACACATTAAGGACCGCTCGTGAATTTTGGCTGCCATTTGTATTTAATTTTGCATATTTAAAAAAAATTTTGAATTGAAATATATAAAAGAGAAATAAAGAGATAATAAATAAAAATTAAAATAGAGATTTTTAAATAAAAATTTGTAAGAGCTTATCAATATAATATAAATAGCATATAATTATATTAGATAATAATAGATAATATAAAGATATATTAAATAAAAATTTATAAATAAATAAAAATATAATTGAAATAAAAATTACTCCATAATTTTTCGAATAATAACTAAAGATTTAGTATTATTTTTTTTAATTATATTTTTGTATTTCATTATTATTTTAATCTTATTTCATTTATTTTTAATTTAATTTTGAAAAGTTATGATTACTTTCAAACAATACTTGAAAAATGACAAAGTTATGGAGAATTTAGAAGAGATGTAAATGCGGCCCTTAATGAGTTGAAAACTTTAGAGTTTCTTTTGTTCAGACGGAATATCTGAAGGGAATTTTGCCAAAATGAGAATCAACAGCCTAATCCAGTGGCCTGAACGTCCGAAAAAGGATTCGTGAGCGGCAAACACCATAATTAAACATTTTCAATTTGAAAAGATGATTCGCGCAATCGGGAAAACAACCATAATAACCAAACTCATTCCCATTTGGGTAACGGTCCACTCACTCCCACTACTCACCCGTGAGCGGCCCCAGGTCCACCTTCTTGTGCGCCTGCAGGGAGAACGCCCCCCCCCTCCGACGCCCCGGGGGAGGCCCCGCCCCGCGACGCCCCCTCCACCTGCTCCTCCGTCAGGGTGACGTCCTCCAGGGACGACGTGTCCCCCGCCTCCGCCTCCCGCCGCCCGCCCGACGCCCGCGACGCCTCGCCCGCCACCGCCTGCTCCGACCGGCTCGACCCCAAGTCCGCGAGGCCCCTCGGGGTGAGGGGGTCCGTGAACACGCTCTCGGAGCTGGACTCTCTGCTGAGCGCGCCCAGCTTGAGAGACAGCCCCTCTTTGCTCATTTCGACGACCTGTCTCCACGAGTCCGTGCTCATATATTTCGCATCGGAAATCATGGCCGTCTGTGGCGTCGAATCGAGCTCCACTGAGTTCGTATTTCCGTTAGGTTCAGTCACGGTTGAATCTTCGGCTCCCACGATCCCCTCGGGCGGAACCACTTTTCTCTCTTCTGCGCTGGAGTGGCTCTCGGCTGTCACTGTCCGGGTGTCCGGGGGTTGGGGAGGGGGTTTGGCGGCGAAGAGGGGTTTCGCGGGGGCCTTCTTCGAGAGGAAGCCGCCCCTCTTCTTGGCGGGGCTCTTGCCCCCGTCCTTCCCCCGGCGGCCCTCGCCCGTCTGGAGGTTCCCCATGGCTTCGCTTAGGTCCTCGGGGGCGCAGTCCTCACTGTGGTCGTCGCCATCGATGCCCTCTGTCCCGTAGAACCTCTTCAGGGAGAACTTGATGAGGTTGCTGAAGAAGGCCTTGACGTTGGATTCCGGGGCTTCGCCCTCATCGCTGTCGGGGCCCGGTTTGGGTTTCTTGGCTGTTCCGTCGACTTTCTCCGTCCAGTGTTTGTTTTTGGAGCATTTGGTGGCGTTTTCATCGTCAGTCCGAATGAGGGCGTAAATGGAGTGATTCCATACGACAGAATCCGAGTTTTCACACACTGACACTCTTGTTTTTTCCGTCACACCATTTCTTACCTCATCATTGCACTGTCCCTGACTTTTGAGAGTCGTTTCAGTAAATTTTTCCTTTTGCTGGTGTCCATTACCGTCATGTGAGTGTCGCAGGAGGTTCTGAGTTCCGGCGCAGGCGTCCTCGACGAGAGCGTGACGCCTGTCACCCAGTTTCTCTGCAAGGATATAATCAATATTATTGGCGCCAAAAGAGCGCTTTCAAAGCGGCCCTCCAACTCCCACAAAATACGTATTTGAGTGTTTACACGACCCAATGGGTGAATCTTTTAAAAAGTCTTTGCAAAGGAAAACTATTTAAGAGTTTATTGCTAATGGGTGCTTTCCTTTGGTAGCGGAACAAAGGAAATGCAGTTTATTGTGTACATTCGATCCGACTAAAAAAGGAATACTTGTTTACAACTGTATTTTCCGTTATATTGGATTTGTACTGCTGTTCCTGTCGGTTTTTCTGGATACTGAAAGAAAGGTTCCCTGGGAGTTCTTACCGGGCATCATTTACTCTCCTCTCATCCAATTGACACACACTTTAAGGCGAGGAACTCGAAATCGCGTTCTTTGATTTGTTCCTTGAACTTAACTCATCGAAAACGTGACCACCATCTGACTTATGAGAAAAAGTACTGAGCGGGCAACCAGGTATGGAATAAATAAGATCTTTCTGCTCGGGAGGAGTAAAAAAAGGGTTCAAGTGCTCTTTCGTGAGATGCCACACTCTTTTGTCTTTGGGCATTCACCCGACTTTCTTCTCGGCGAATTCTGCGCTCTGCGATGCATCTTCACCTCGAGTGTATTGCTCTTGTGCTTTGTGGCCATTTCCCGCCAGGGCGAGGCCCCGATTTCCCATTTGGGACCCCGATAGGTCCTCCCAGCACTGAATTACTGCTCCAACATCGTAATACTTACCCTTCCGCTCCAGCAATTGTTCATAACACCACTGACGACTGTATCTCTCAGGCCTGAGTAAGACATAGAAAAGGAACGCTCTGGTCGCAAATGGTTTTTCAGGGTATGCAGTTATAATAAAAAATAATGTCGAGACTGCACTGAATTAAATAAAGAGACGAGTAGTGGCGGCGGAAGGGGGACTAAGTCAGTCTCATTATAGAGAGGAACCGTTAATTCCTCGCGGCCGAGTCGGTTATTTCCTTCTCGCAAGAAAGACTTCCAATTGTGTAAAAATAAGAAACATATGCCGGAGAATGAGACGGATCGAACCCCGGGGCAGTCCAGGGGTTCCCTTTTCAGTGTTTGACCTCCACTTGAAAACGCAAATCGAATGAGCAGGTGCACGAAAGCTTAATAAACACGCGACAAAAAGAAGAGCAGAAAAAGACAAAGTAAGGGTGTGTCCTGAATCTGTGGAAAGGATGGGGAAGTGATTAAAACAGAGCTTTGGAGAAGTGTCGGAACCCCACAAATGTCTACCCGGTGAGGACAGTTCCTTTAAGGACAGTTCTCTACCGTTGGTAGATTAATTAATATTAAAAAACAAAATTAGATATGTGTGAAAAGGTTATTGAAAAAAGTGCGTTCTGCGGACGTAATGTTACTCAAAAAGTTGTTACTCCAAACAATGGCCGTTGTCGGAGCCGTTTGTTCATTCCCAAGAGAGACTCCATTCCGCTAATTATATTACCATAATTAATATGATAATTATAAAGGCACCAACCTGTTGAGTTTGAGCTCAATGGAGAGCGAACACCACCACCAAAGCAATGCTGTCGACTAAAAGTCATGTGGGAGCGTATCGGGCAAAAGCGGATTTGGCCGAGGGGAGAGGAGGGGAGAGGAGGGGAAGGGTGTGCGATAAGCGCTGTCGTCTGAGCTGTTCTTCCATCTGCGGATTAACTGCAGCAGAACTGACGTATTTGATTGAAGGAGGGAAAGGATTCCAAAATAATATAATCTCGAATAAAAGTCAGTCAAATGGTTTATTCGTCTACGTAGAAACTCATTATTTTACTTAAAATAAGTTTTGCACTATTAATACGGGTAAACGGTTTATGAGATCATTTCGAGGCATAACAAAATCAGTTACAAATAAACTATTACGCAATTCGACAAACCAAGGGAGATTAAATTTATAAGGTAACTCAAAATTTCACACCCTTAATAAGGCAGAGCTAATATCAGCCATATGCTAATACTTTTAGAGTCTCGCAAAACAAACACCGTCGCACCAACCCCAAAAGTGCACAACAAGAGCCCCAACGGAGGCATCCCACCCCCACCTCCCGCCCCCTTCAGTCCTGACCCTCCCGCATCCCAGAACTCGAGTACGAAGAGTACTCCCCGCCCTCTCCCCGCCCCTGGTAATTCACCCCCGCCCCCACCCTCCGGGGGAGGAACTCCGCATGGGGCGGCATCTCCCCCCTCCCGTACTCCTCCTTCCGGGGGTAGAACTCCAGCAGGGGCCGCGCGGGCTCCCGCTTCGAGTAGTCCATCCCCCCCGTGGCCGCGAGGTAGTCCACGCTCAGTCTTTGGGGGTAGTCCACCCCCTCCTTCTTCTGCTCCTTCCCCTCCTTCCTCGAGCCGTCCTCCGGGGCTGCGCCGCCTTTCCTGGAGGGGAACTCCATCTCGGGGGGCTCTCTCTTGACGCGGTACTCGGCGATGAGGGCGGCGTCCTTGTGGGGGGAGAGGTAGCCGTAGTCGCCCTCCCGCCGGGGCACCCTGATGGAGAAGTCGGGGTCCCCCTCGGGGCGGGGGCAGTAGTAGTCGGCGTTGGGGGGGAGGTCCTTCCGGGGCGTTCTGAACAAGGCGTAGTCGGAGTCGGTGACGGTCTCCGTCTTGAGGTTGTCGAGGTCCGAGGGGCGGACGTCCCTGTGCGTCCGCCGGTGGTAGTTGTAGGTGGCCTTGATGCGGAATGACTTTCCGCAGACGTCGCAGGTGTAGGGCTTCTCCCCCGTGTGTCTCCGGAAGTGCTGACGGTAGTTGTCCTTCCGACTGAAGGTCTGCTCGCACACTGTGCACTTGATGTAGCGGTCGGCCTCGTGTATGACCAGGTGCCTCTTGAACTGCTTGTTCACGTTGAACTTCTTGTTGCAGACGGGGCACTCGAACTTCTTCTCGTCGAGGCAGTAGAGGCTGTGCTCGTTGAGGTTGCTTATCGTGAAATACTTCTTCCCGCACCGCACGCACAGAAACTGTGGGTCCGTTATGTGTTTGTATCGGTGTCCTTTCAATATGGCTTTGGTTTTGAATATTTTTAAGCAAAAGTCACAGAAAAACTCGGATTTTTCGTTTATGTGTCGCATCCTTCGATGTGTGTTGAGTTCCTCTTCGTTACCTAACTCCTCCCGACATATGTCGCAGGCGAAATTCTTCTTCGACTTCTTCTTTGGGTTTTCCTGTTTCCTCTGGCGCTTTTTCTTCGAGTCGTACGCGTCGTCCCCGACACGCTTCCGAGACCGCCCCCTCAACTTCTCCTTCCCTTTCCGCCTCTTCTTCTTTTGGTTTTCCACGACTATCACATACCGCGACGGATCTATGCGTTCTTTCTCGTTCACTTCCATTTTCGTTTCCACCATGGAAAAGGGCTCGCACATGTCCATTTGGTTCTCCTCCTGGTCGGTGTCGGGATTTCCGCAGTTCACGAAGTTATCTCCCTCCTCCTCCTCCTCCTCCTCGTCCTCTTCCTCCTCTTCCTCCGCTGCGGCGGGACCCACACCTTCTTCCCCCACTGCCTCCTTCACCCGCTGATCGCTCTGCTTTTCTTCATACTTCCCAAAAGAGTCCGCAGGTGCGCTTTCCTGAGACTGACCCGACTCTTCTTTGACTAAAACGTCGTTCGACAAATTCTGCAAAATCGGAAACCAACTTTCTTCATCTGTGACCAACTTCCTCGGGGAACGTGCAAATGAGTGCGGCTTTGGCAAAAGGGTTTGCCGGCTTCAGTGAGCAAAGAGTGAGGAGAGACTACGGGTTATCTTATCTGTCCCAAAGGGGATTTCGGCCATTCCGGAGAAACGGAGCAGTAGGGGGACGAGGCCATTGGGGAAGTGGCGCATGTCAACGGCCATTAAGAGACGAATTCCAGGAACTCAACGAACCCATTCTCGCTTCGCTGGCCGCGATCGGAGCTGGAACTAATTCTGGATGATGCCCGGTCTGCATTTACAGGATCCTCGAGAGTGAAACACGTCCTGGCGCACTCGGCCACAATTTTCACCGGCAACAACAGTGCTCTCTCTCGGTCGAGAGTCAAAGTCATAAAGTAAGAAAAACATTTACCACTTCGTCCTTCATTGAGACCTTTTTTTTCTTCCTAAGTCGTTTCCGCCATGGCTCTGCCCAAATATCACCGTTTTCACTTCCTTCGGCTTCGTCTTTCGAGATTTTCCGCTCCTCAGATTCTACTTTCAATGACTCTGATTGACTCTGAAAAATCGGAAATACTTTGTTATTTCTGGGCATTCCTTAACCCAAGACCGCTTCAATGAAGACCCGGGTGACCGAAAACAATCTCAAACTGCAACAACTGACCTCCCCATTAAAAAAACCCACAAAGAACCTGAAAATTAAAGCTTTGCTTCCCCCCATACACTCATGAAACCAAAAAACCTACTCTCAAATCCACACTTTTATTTACGATGTTGACTCGTGTATTTTGTCCGTCCAAGGAAAAACCCACCACCCATATCCTGTAAAAACTCGTTTCTTTGCCCGAATACCTGTCTTTCGCATTCGTGTGAATGTTCACATGCGATACGAGTCGGAATTTTGGTGTGAGCGCCCACACTCCATACGATTTGACTCAAATTAACCGTTAGGGAGATTTTCCAAAGAAGGAGCTCAATTTGATGAGGAGGTGCGATCTTAGCAATAAATCGAAGACAGGTTTGGCAATAATTTTTAATATATTTAAGAAATGATTGCCAAATTAAGGCTTTACAGAAAATATGTGAAACGGAATAACATTTCATTTTGAAATTCGCTTTCGAATCGGACAATTTTTCCGTTAAGCCCACAGATGTCGGTACAACCATTTTGCATCAAGTGTAAATGTAAAGTAAATACACATGTACAAGCAGTGATTCAAAACTTGAGTTAACAGTTATATGAAAAAGTGCGGCCGACATTTCCACCATTTCGATGTCTCCATAACGAATAAGCTAACGCTTTTCAAGGACGTTATGCTCTCATTATATCTCATCCAAAGGGACATTTTTTACTGTATTAAATCATAATTGGACTTTTCGGCGTCAGAATGGGTAACACAAAAGGAAGGAAACTCACCTGACTGAGGGGTTTGTGTGCAAATGAGTCGAATAATGGGATACAATAAAATTCAAAAATTCGAAACCAAATCTAAATATTAAAAGCTTTCATTGAGCCGAATATACTGTAAATGAGTGTGCGATGTAATATAATCGGCTTTTCCAGGATTGGGGAAGTGAGGGGAAACTTCAATTTGAATGGTATAACTCTTTGAAGAAGTACATTTTGATTGGGGTTCACTCAAAAATATTTCTACTTCTTAAAGCCAAAGCTGAGAGTAAATTGTTACCGAATACTCCGAATTCGTAAATTTTTGCTGCAAATCGACTGTGATTGGTTATTATAAATCCATCGATTCGGTGGAAGACTTTCAGCCGTTTAGCTCTTATTGTGTCGATTTCTGTGCTCTTTCATTGAGGCGTTGAGGGCGAAGGCTTTCCCGCAGAAGTCGCACTTGTAAGGCCTCTCCCCCGTGTGGATCCTCACGTGCTGCTGCATGTTCCAGAGGGCGGAAAAGGTTCTCTCGCAGTGCTCGCACTTGTAGGGGCGTTCCCCCGAGTGCGTTCTCATGTGGGTGAACAGACTCTTCTTCCACCTGAACGCTCGCGAGCACACCTCGCAGATGTAATTCTTCGGTCCTCCGTGAACCTGTTTGTGGGTGTTTACCTTGCCGACAGTGCTGAATTTCATCCCGCAGACGTCGCAGAAAAAGTTCTTCTCTCCCTTGTGCCAGATTTTGTGGAGTTTTAGACTGTATTTCGACGCGAACCCTTTCCCGCAGAGGTCGCACAGGTGGTCCTTCTGCTTGAAGTGGACAGTGTTCTTGTGAGAGTCCAGGTATTTCTGAATCCTGAAGGTCTTCCCGCAGATGTCGCACACGGGCGGGGTGTATTGGGCGCAGTGGTAGATGAATCGGTGGTAGCTGAGGCCGCCCTGCGAGGGGTACACTTTGGGGCAGTGCTCGCACCGATAGAGAGTGGGTTCCCCCTCGCTTTTCTTGGGCTTTTCCTTCTTTGGCTTTTTCGGGACTACGTTCGTCCCTTCCTCCTCCTCCTCCTCCTCCTCGACATCCGTCCACGGTATCCCTTCCTTTCCTTTCTCCTCCGCCCCTTCGCTCTTCCCGCTTTCCTCCTTCACGTCCGCCTCAACATCGCCTTCATTGTTATCCTCTCGCGATCCCTCAATATGGGGTGGTTCTTCGAGTTCTTTTGGACATCCCGCATTCTCCGTTCTGAACTCTCCGGCCGTCTTTTCAAATTCCTTCTCGATCCCTTCAATTTTCTGCAAAATTCCATCAAAAACTAGCATCAGATTCTTCATCTGTTAATAATTTTCGGGAGCAGAAACACCCCCAAGGGTTCATTTAAATGCATTTGCACATCGGGAATTTTATTTAGAGTTTAAACAAAACCAAATGTCAACAATCACTGCCCAATTGGACCATTCAGTTACAGATCAACGTTTGATTGAATTCAGTCTCGCGTCACCCCGTTCGCACCCCCAGGAAATCCTTCAGTTCCCCGTTATGGACCTTCTTCATGTGATCCTTCAGGATGAAGTTCTGGATGAAGCCCTGGCAGCAGACGGGACACTTGTAAGGCCGCTCCCCCGTGTGTATCCTCTCGTGCTGGATCATGTTCCACTTCTTCGAGAAGGCCTTCCCGCAGACCTCGCACACGAACGGCTTCTGCCCCGAGTGGGTGACCCCGTGGTTGATGAGGTAGCTCTTCCCCGGGAAGCTCTTCCCGCACGTCTCGCACGTGTACGGCCTCTCCCCCGTGTGTATGCGCTGGTGCCCCTGCAGGGACTTCTTCGCCTTGAACAGCTTGTTGCACACGTCGCACTTGAACTGCGGCGAGCCGTGGTACTTCCTGTGGTTGGACAGGTTGTAGTGGCAGAGGAACTCCTTCCCGCAGACGTCGCAGATGAGGCAGGACAGCGACAGCTTCACCCCCGAGTCCTTGTGGGAGAGTCTCAGGTGCAGTTTGTAGTCTTTGTAGAGGCTGCTCGTGAGTCCGCAGAGGGTGCACGTGAAGATCTTGTTGGAGGGGTGTGTCACTCTCCTGTGCTGAATGAGGGAGTTTATATATTGGAAGTCTTTGGCGCAGACGTCGCATTTCACAGTTTTCAGATCGGTTTCTGGCTTTTTGTGCATCTTCAAATGCTTCTCGTACATCGCCCAAGTGAAAAGTTCTTCTTTGCACTCGGGACATTCGAACTTGTTTCTGCCGGGGTGATGTGCTTTTTTATGCGCCAGCAGGGAGGACACGTAGCGGAAGGGTTGGAAGCAAACGTCGCAGTGCTTCAAAGAGCGAGCTCTTTTCTGATTCTCCTCCTTCACCTTCTTCGTCTCAGTTTTAACCGCCTCTGCTTCTTCCCTCGTTTCCGTTTCCTTTTCGCTAACATTTACTTCCGATTTGGGAGAGATTCGTTCCTCGTTCGGAGGCACTAATTCTGAGTTACCGGACTTTTCATTTTGGACGTTTTCTCCTTCCGCCCTCGCACCGCCCTCGCTAACTTCGCGACTGCTTTCTCCCAAACAATTATTTCCTTCACTTATTAGCTCGGAAAAATACTCGGCGTCCAAGCACTGCAAATCAAAAATTCAAATTTAATTTCCCACTCTGGTTTTAATTACTCATTCATGCAGAAGCTTCCACCAATGTTATTCTAGGAGTCCGCCTGCTCTCAGCAACATCGCTTCGGCCGAGTCCGTCATTCCATCCTTTCCGGGTTAAAAAGCGCTACAATTGTTAACAAGCCTTCTCCATTGTTTTTGCACTTCTCAAACCTTCACCTCCAACAGTTTCCCTACGACCTTCAAGAAGAAAGAAGAAACCTAAATCTCTCAAATGTCAAAATGTCCGCCTTTCAGTGCTATAAGGTCTCATTGCGTGAAAAGAAGAATTTGTTCAGATCGGTGATACTCAGAAAAACTTTGTATACTTTCAAAGGAATTTCAACCCCCGCACTCAGCTGACGCCGAAGCTTCAATTTACTTCCGTTATAATAATACCAACAGTATATTTATAATTATAATCTCTATTATTACAATTACATTCTTAATGATCGTCAAATGATATATCGACATTTATAACGGGAGGGGAGTTGGCAGTGGGCCGATCGTCGGGGCCTCTGCGGACTATAACGGAAACTCCCTGTCGATCGGATTCTTGCTTCCTAGGTGTGTGTGACTGTTCGGAGGACGGTTCACGCGGTTCCTGCTGTTGTTGCTGCTGCTGCTGTTGCTGTCCCACCATTAGAATTTCGGGCGAAGGCTGCGGAATCCCGTGGCGTATCCGCAAGTGGTCCATGAGCATCTTCTTCCGGATGAACGCCTGCGTGCACACGTAACATACGTGCGGGGGTTTCTCTCCCGTGTGAAGTCTTCTGTGCTGTTTCAGGTTGTAGCTTTCGGAGAATCCGCGCTCGCAGAAGGAGCAGATGTAAGGCTTTTCTCCCGTGTGGATCCTCAGATGTCGTTTCAGTCGGCCGCTTGTCCGGAAGGCCAGTGCGCACCTCTCGCAGACATATGACCTTCGACCGGTGTGTATAGTCGAGTGCTCGGCGAACCTCGACGACGACCTGAAGCTTTGGCCGCAATGCTTGCACAGGTACGGTTTCTCCCCCGAGTGAACCCTCTTGTGAGTGACTAACGCGAACTTCCACGTGAAGCTCTTCCCGCAGGTGTCGCAAAGGTGAGGCTTTTCCCCGTTGTGCACCATCATGTGGAGTTTGAACTTCCTCCGCTGGACGCTTTTCCCGCACACTTCACAATCGATGAACTGCGGTTTGAGAACTCTATTCCTTTTAGACGGTTTGGCTCCGGAGGATTTGCTCACCTGCGGAGGTTTCGGGATTTTGATTTTGCTAACGTCAGACTCTGTCTTCACCTTCGGGATTTTCAGCACTCCCGCATTCTCCGAGGGAGGAGCTTTCTCCGAAATGTCAACTTCGCAGCACTCGCTTTTTATTTCTTTTATGTTCGATTTGCTCTTGGCTTCGCTTTCTCTGATCGCTGCCAAAGGCTCGGAGTCATCCTCCGCCCACTGGTCATTCGCATCCGAAAACGGGCTCACTTCCTCTTTCAGGACAACAACTTCTTCGACCTTTATGTCAGCCTCCCTCGCCGCGCTCTCGGGGGGCGAACTGCTGACTTCCACCTGCAGGTATTCGTAGTAGGCCGATGAGTCTTCCAACTCGACTTTCTGCTCTGAGGTTGAACACTGGAAATTAAAAACCCATATCAAGTTGAGTCCTCCCTACGAATACTTCTATTGGGCAATGACTATCTGCGGGAAGCAAACATCTTTATCATTCCCTTCTTCTTTCTATCGGCGCAACCATTACAACCATTTTTTGCTATAACTTTACGACTTCGACGTTTCGAGGCGGTATTTCGCTTGCAGACGGCCATCATTATCGTAAATTTAGGGACTCAGAGGAAAAACCAAAGTATCCGAAAGCATCCGTGGGTTTATTCAACAAATCGACAAGTTCATGACGACAGAGTTTTCAGCTCTGACTGGAAACGAATAAATACAAAGGTTATCAACGCAACTGACTGTAACAAAAAACCTTAAACGCTAATCGTAACGAAACAATTCCCAGCGCGCGAATGGGCGGTTGCTATACGCCGAAGATCCCGTCCTCCCCCGCCCAGGGCAGCTTCCTCCGCTTCCCCGCCCTGTCCACGTGGCGGTACTTCTCCACCCCGTGGGTGCGGAACTCGTGTATTTTCATCTGGGCGGAGGTCCCGAACGCGGTATCACAGTGGGAGCACTTGTAGGGCTTTTCGCCCGTGTGTATCCTCCGGTGGTTGTCGAGGGTCCATTTCTTGGGGAATTTCCGGAGGCAGAACTCGCACTGGTAGGGCAAATCGCCGGTGTGCAGACGGACGTGGTTGATGAGCTCTCTGTTGGCGTGGCAGATTTTCCCGCAGTAGGTGCAGACGGAGCGCTGCTGCCCGTTGTGGATCATGCGGATGTGCTTGCGGAGGTTATCCTTGACTATGAACTCTTTGGCACATATTTCGCAGACGTACTTCTGGTTCCTGGTGTGCGTGCCGAGGATGTGCTTGTCCATGGAGGTCCGATAGGCCGTGGTGAAGTCGCACTCGGAGCACTTGTAAGACTTTACCTTTAGGTGAATGTTTCTAACGTGGTTCTTGTAGCAAACGAATTCGAAAAACTCTTTGTTACAGGTCTCGCAAAATCGGCTTTGCTTCGAGTGAATGGTGGACATGTGATGGGGGAAATTGTATGACTCAACATCGATCTGACAGTAATCACAGAACCTAATTACGTCTTTATGGGAAGTTCGCATGTGCGTTTTGTAATATCTAAAAGTCTTTTGGCATTTATTGCAGAAATTTTCGTGGTCCTCGTGCACGTCTTTCATGTGCTTGTCGAAGCACTTCAACCAGACGTACTTCTCGCACAGATCGCAATAATTCTGTCCCTCGTCGTGCTTCTCCCGCATGTGCTTGTTCAGCGTGCCTTTGCCCTCCACCTGAAACCCGCATATGTCACACACTTTCCGGTTCACTTTCTCCCGCTTGTCCATCGACACGAAGCCCTGGTGCTTCTTGCAGTGCTTGAGGAAATCCTGCTTCTTGACTAGCTTCGAGCACGACTCGCAGAATATCCTGCTGTCCTCGTGGGCCTTCATGTGGGCGCTGAAGAACTTCTCCTTGACCTCAGTCTTGCACAGCTCGCAGTACTTGAACGTGTGGATGAGCTTGACGTGCTCTTCGAAAGCGCTGCTCCGCACGGGCTTCTCGCAGAAGTTGCACGTGATTATGTCCTCGTTCTCGCTGTCCTTCTCCTCCAGCACCTGCTCCCCCACCTCCTCCACCTCGGAGCCCACCAGCATGAAGGTGAGGTTCTCCCCGTCGATCTCCCACTCCTCCTCCAGCTTGATGCCCTCCGGCAGCACGACAGCGGTCGTCTCGCTGAGTTCCGACTTGATGTAAAACTGCTCCTCCCCCTCCAAATTATCTTCCTCATCCAACTCTTTCAAATAATCCTCCTCTAAATACTCAATCTCGACGTCCTCCATATTCTGCTTTTCTTCCACTTCCCCCTCGATCGTTTCGCTCTTGACTTTCCCGGACTCTTCATCAGTTTCTTCGGTCTTTAGCTCTGACTCCGCTAAACTGCCCTCTACAGAATCGCACAATTTCTGCAAAATGAAAAACGTTGAGTGTCAATGTGTGGTCAATCTTGAGTTTTGGTGTTTCTTCACCGGAAGCGTATTGAAGAAGAGCGACGCATTTATTAATAATTAACAGCGATTCGCACAGCGCACTGCGATTATTAGAAACAAATTCGATTCGTCGCCCCGAAGTCTCAATAATACAGTTAAGTGCACTGTCGTTTGCCCCAAAAAAAGCCAAATCGTGAGTGAGTGATGACCGCCGAATGAGAATGAATTTCGCGTGCCACAGCCAAATGACCAACACTCGGCAAAATATATCTCCAACAAAAAAATATCGATTTTCCTCAGAAAAGATCCTTCGGGAGAACAAAACAAATACGACTCGACTTCTCTCCGGTCCAAAAGTTATTTCTTACACAGTCACGTTCATCTCTTACTTGCATAATCATCTCACTGCTAATTAAAAAAAACGATTAATGAGTATCTCCTCAAGTGGGACATCTGCATTAGGGTGAGGAAGTCCACCATTTATCGAAGTTGGGCACTGAAACGAGTGGGCACAGGAGAAAGGGATGAACAAACAACAACAACGACTCGGTGTGATTATTCTGTACAAAAGGTACCAATCTGCAGACTTAATAAACTGCCATTTGTTATGAAACCCCCTTTTTAAATCAAAATGCGGACGATTTCATTCTTCATTGAAATTTTTATTTGCTCAACATTGGGAGTAAAAATCATAATTATTTTTCTGACAAATCCCTAACAAATTATGTGACCTTATGGTGTAATCAGGAGAATATTATCGATGACGGTTTTTGCAAACATTTAGGGCGCGTTGGGGTGTAACAATTTTAGTTAACATTAAACAGTACTAAACGTATTGTACTGCTTTCTAAAACACCGACTCTTTAATTTTCAATAAAATGCCTGACCTGCCTTTATTTTCGCAAGCGTAAAAACTAATCTCCTATTCGGTGGGATTTTGAATCTCTTCGCCCGCGGCTTCGTCCTTCAAACTCCCATGAACTTTACACTCGTGCATTTTACGAACTCTATTCTGTGTGAAACTTTTGTCGCAAAATTCGCACTTGTAGGGCTTGATGCCAGTGTGGAGTCTTTCGTGCTGGATCCTCGCCCAACGAAATTTAAATTTCCGATCGCAGTACTGACACTGAAGGGGCGCCTCCCCCGTGTGCGTGAGGAAGTGTATCTTCAGGTAGGACAGTCTCGAGAACTTCAATCCGCAGAAGTGGCACAACAGTTTCTTCTGCGGCGCGATGGGGGCCTCCGAATCGCACACTTCTTTGTGCTTCCGCAGCCTTTTCAGAAGGTTGAATTTCCTCAGGCATTTCTCGCATTGAAATGTGTAGCCGACGTGGACGGCTTGAATGTGCTGACGAAGGATGGAGCCCGTGTGCGCGGTGTAGCCGCATGTCTGGCACAGGTACTTCTTCACTTTCCTGTGCACAAACCGGTTATGGCCGGCATAACTGGAACGTTTCATGAACAGGTTGCATTCTTTGCAGAAAACGACAGAATTCGAAGGCTTTCCCAGTCCCATTACTGATTCTCTACTGTTTACTTTCAAATTTGTCAGACTGTCGTTCTCCTCATCTTCCGACAGACATTCCTTTCCGCATTTGGACAATTTCTTTATTATCAACAGTTTCTCCTCATCGTCGATGATCAAAGAATCGGACAAATTTTTCTTTTCGACGGTGATATCTTTATTGTTTAATAATTTCCTAAATAAGGCAACTTTTTCGATGGAATCTCCTTTCGGCAACTGAATTTCGGATACTGTATGGATTATGTCAAACCCTTCGGAAGGAATTTTATTGAGCGTTTTATGTTTTTTAGAATCAATATCTCGATCTTTTAAAAGTGTCAACTCAGAAGTTTTCTCAGAAACGTCTTCTTCCATTGGCTGTTTCCACTTACTTTTTAAATTCATATTGGCATAATCTCTCCTCGAGTGTTTTTTCTGTAAAACGAAAAACCTCCAATCAGAATTGATCGATTCGAATCCGGGAGACCGGTTGGCCTTCTGTCCGAAAGTACAATCAAACCTTTCGCCGAAACTGAGAAAATACTTTATTGGCAGATATAAAAACTAATTTATATATTTTCTTTAACAATGGTTAACTGGAGTTGCACTTTCCACGAGAAAGTGTTTCTTCGGAGTGTTCCTTTTCCAGAGTTTTCACCCTGGCGCTTTCCCTAACCCTGGCCTTTGGCTTGAACTCTTCGTTCCCGTGCTTTTTGTACTCATGAGCCTTTCGAACGCAGTTCTGCGTGAACCTTTCCTCGCAGAAGGAACACTTGTAGGGTTTTTCTCCCGTGTGCAATCGCTCGTGCTGCACTTTCGGCCAGCGGTATTTGAAACGACGCTGACAGTACTGGCACTGATAGGGGGTTTCTTGGGTGTGAGATCGGAGATGGCGGGTGAGACAGCCCGCTTTGCTGAAAGCCATCCCGCAGTACTGACAAATGTGATTTCGCGGGACGGGCTTCCCCGAATGCTGCGATTCCATGTGTTTCCGCAACCGCTTCATCAGATTGAACTTTTTCGGGCACTGATCACAGAAAAAGGAATATCCCACGTGGACGGCCTGCACGTGTTGTCTCAGGATGGTTCCCGTATAGGCAGCATAACCGCAGGTTTGGCATAAGTACTTTCGAATTTTCTTATGAACGAACTTTATGTGATTATTGTAACTGCTTCTCATGAGGAATATGCTGCAGTCTTTGCAATACACCGTGTCCCTCGCGTTCTTCCACTTTGTCCTCGGATTGTCTCCATTTTTTGGGACGGATTCATCTGAGTTCTGGTCCTGATCATCCTTTAATTCATGCGGAGGTGCTTCGACAACGTCACATTTTGTTTCCTCAACCTCAGGAATTCTCTTATTCGCTTCTTTCCATTTCTTCCATAACTGAGCTATTTTGAAATCGTACGAAAATAAATAACTTTTCTGACGATTGAGTACTTTTTTTACGACAAAATCTTCGCTTTTAAAAGTTGAAACTTTCCCGGGCGTCGACACACACTCACTCGAAGTCTTTTTCTGCAGAACGATATTCTTATTATTCATTAAACTCTGAAGAAGTTCCATTTGTTTCTCATTTTCGAAACCGTTTTTTCTCGACGAGTTTTCCTTCAGTAACTTCTTTTTGTCAGGATATCGACAAGAAAGCATACCTTTCTTCGTTCTGTATCGAAAAACTTTATGCTGCCCGGTTTTTGGCAGTGAACTTTCGTCTTCGATGTCCATTTCCACTGAATCTTCGTCTTTGCGAACGTCTGTCCCATCCAAGTCCTCTATTACCATGTTTTCTGATTTTTTTTCAAACGAATCTGAACACTGAAGAGTTTCAAAAATCCGACATTCTTTCATATTCTTTTTGATTTTACCATTTATTTCGCAACATGTAATTAAAGATCTCTTATTACATTTCATTTCTTCGGATGGCTGTGAACTTTGGTTGTCTTTTTGAGAAAAACCGATCCCCTCCCACTCTTTCACAGGGCGATCTATTTCATTTTCTCCCTTGGTTAAAGTTAACCCTTCGTTTTCCTTTAGATTTACAAAAGAAATGGCAACTTTCTCGCAGTTTAATTCGGAATTATTGCTCCGTTCGTGATCCTCATCATTTTCCTTCGGCCTCCTGACTCGGCCTTCTTCAAATTTAATCCTAATATCTTCGATATGTTCAAGGGAGCCTTTTGCGCTACACTCCCCGAGTTCGCGATTCTGGAAAAACGAAAAAGTACTATCAACAGATTGGGCATCATTCCGACACAAAAGTCTTGTCACTTCTCTCTTCTCATCTCACTCACACTAAATTTTTAATATTCACATCCACAAAAAACTATTTTTATAACTTTTAATGATTCATTTCGAATGTGTCTGCCCAGAAAACCATATTGGATCGATGCTAAAAGTGTTTACCACAGGTTGGTGGCTTTGGGCCTCAATCTGGACTTTAGTACACATATTTTACTCGTGACACATCTCACCAGACTTTACTTATAACTTCTTCGAGTAAGAAAACACCGACCGAAAGCAACAGTTAGGTTCGTCTCATTTCGGGACGCACAGCCCAAATGCGAGATTCACTGTTCCCCAACTTTTACTGGCGATAAAACAATCTCAATAATGTGACCAGAACACTCGATCGCCAACTATTTTCACGCGCAACGGGTATAGAAATTTTCCATAAAGAAATTCACTTTTCGGGCGCGTTTCTAAGAGAGGAAGCTCGTGAAATTTGTCTTCACCTTTCACTACTTTACAGTAATATCAGCATTTTCGATATGCAGAAACAGTATGTTGTTCATGCCGTCAAACACAACGTCAACCACAAAGTACAGTTATTGACATATTGAAAAATAAACACAGAAGCTTCTTAATTAGCTTTAACTGATTAACACCTTTAAATTGGAGAGGAAAACGCAAACTTATTATTGACCCCATCAACAATATGGCAAAGTATGATACAATAACGATCGTGGAAAAGGCGGTCACCTGAAGTCTTTCAAGCGGCCCTGAGTTCTCAACAATTCCAATTTGAGCAAATATGAGTTTGATATTAAAGTTTAGTGTAATAAGTTTTATACTTTTAATGCGTTAAAACAGTTTAATTATTAATGTTCAACTCAGCGGTTTCCAACTTGTCAAAGGGTGGATTGGGATCGCGAAACTGTTACACTGAAAAAAATCTCAAGTGGGTGCAACTATGGGGGTAAAACCACCCAAACCGAAAAGCAAATAAAATACTTGAAGAAATAACTTCGTTAGCTGTGCTGACGTAAATGACTAAAAGAAGAAAAAAGTCCACGAGCCTTTGGGAGGGAGGAGTCTATTTACATCAAGTTGGAAACCACTGCCTTAACCACTTAAATGAACCAATCACCAAAGCGCCCTTCCAATAAAAACAATTTTAATTTCTTAAATAATGCTTTTGTTAGATTTTTAATTATAAGAATGTTCCAGTTTTACTTAGAGATCAAGTGAAATAACTATTATAAAGCTACATTTTAAATTATTCAAATATAACAAAAAAATAAAAAAACAACATTATTAATTTTTTATAGATATTTCGAAAATACATTAGAATTAAAAAAAAATCTATTTCACCGGAAACTATTCAGAACAAATCCCTCATAATGAAATAAATTTTTTTTACAGTAACAATTGCGATTTTTCTCTGTCCTAATCGTTTCAGGAATTGGCTGATATCAATACGATTTCCCATTAGCAATTTTTTTATCTGCAGTAAGCGCACAAAGGAAATAAATAAACAATATGCAAGTGTAAGTGGCAATAATATCTGGCACAACAAAATTCTTTTCAGCCACCAAAAAACAATACACTAAGCGTTCAAAAAGAAAAAGAATTCTAAGAGATGAATATCGTCTACTATTAGCTAGCGAATGTTCTCAGGAATTAATTCCAGCCACACTTTACTTATTTTATGACTTAACCTCAACTCAATGTTTCGGTTCAACAATTTAAATCAGCATGAAAAATATTCGCCTAAAAATGTAAAAGGTGAAATTAAAGATGGAAACCAATTACAAGCAAACAAACAAAACATAAAAATATACAGAGAGAGACTTTTTCTATAGGCGGTAATGAATAAATGGTAAAATCAACTTATGAAAACTTAAATTTCTACTTTTAATTGTTTAAAATAAATTGACTTTGAAGTAATTTGAACAAGTTGTTAAAAATGGTTTTTAAAAAATCAGCAGGCAACTTTAGGAAACCCTGCAATTATTAATTTTATTTACTTTTCAAAACTGTTGTAATGAGAAAGAGAGGAAAATAATAAACATTACTGAATTTATTTCTCATAAGCTTTTGATTCTTCCTTATTTTATAAAAGTTCTGTCTTTTAATTGACTTCAAATTAAAAATCCTTCGACATTTTTTTTTATTTTAGAACCAACAATTATTTCCACCCTTTTCTTATTTTTCCTTTCAGTGAATTTATTTCTGCTTCCATTGAAAAGTTAAACAAATTCATTATTTTTTAACAATAGGTTTTATAAAAGTTGTACATAACAAAATAAAAATTAAAGCAAAATATCTTTTTTAACTCAGCTATTCGTTACGATTTTAAGTTTCATATACAGTGCACGCCGCTTATTGGAATCACAGATAATGTTATCATTCGTTTATTTCACATAAAAAACCTAAAGCTCCGATGTGATCACATTAAGAGGCGTGCATTGTACTTCTACAAGAATTTTTTTTGGAGAACACTTAAACCCAATGGAAATTTTAGCTGGAACATCTGCACTTAAGATTTAATCAAAACTCATTTTGAATTTTATATACAAATGAAATTAACTAATTTCAATTCAATGTATATCATCTAAATGTTAACTCCGTTGGTTTTTCATAAAATTTATTTGAAAAACTCAGCACTGACAATAATTTAAACTTATATCACTTTCTAAAATTAATCAATTTGACCCCAAATAAACTATTATGTTAAATTCTCTTAGGGCACCACTCACATTAGCTAAAAAATGGATAAAATTATAATAGAACCTCTCAAATTATTTTTTATATCTATGGTCAAGAATAGAAATCTTGAACAAAAGCATTAATTAAAGTTAAAATGTTTAGAAAAATAATTGTATGCAAGAATAAATAAACCCCAGACACAGAATAATCAAAGCTGCTGTGCATTATCTTTAATTCTTTAAATATTTTTATGAATCATTAAAAGTTTGTAATTTATTATTTTTCTTATGTAATTCAAGAAATATGGCAATGCAACCCCAAATTAAATATCCTGCTCATAGTAAATATTTATTCTGCAACACTGTTTCATGAAATGTAACCTAAACACAGGTAGAAATTTATAGAAACAGCAGCTTTAATTCAGTGTGACTGAGGGGAAACAAATGAAAAAAAATCCTTACCGAAGAAGTTTCTCCACTAGCTTCATGCATTCTTTGAGCATACTGCCTCAGGGTAGTATCTGCCTGTTCACATTGTTCTCTAAATGCATATGACTGGTTTACACTAAGCAGGCATTTGCTACATATAGAAGCAGGTAGGCCATCTCCTTCATAAAGCTTTAAAAGAAATTTTTGAATCAGAACACAGAAATGTCTAATACTTATCAGATTTATCAGTTTTTCAATTATCACTTACCACTTCAAGTTTACAAACAAATTTCAAAAAAATAACTAAAAAAATTAGTCACCTTAATAAAATTATTTATAACTTGAAAATGCATTCTCTTAAAAATTGCCATTTAAATAATAATGCTCATTTTGGAAAATTGGAACAAATGATATGGTTTCATTGGTTTTATTGGATTAAAAGAACTACTAAACCTTAAAGCTTCAATAGATTGGATTGTTTTAGTCTGACTTTAAAAAAACAAAATATTGCTCCCATATTTACTAATTGGTCTTATTTTTATTATTTCACATTTCAAAGAAATTCGTTAAAAACTTTGTATTATCTCTAAATATGAAAATGATAGTTTCTGATTTCCAAATGATGTCAACTAACACTTTTTAAGTTTAAAAAACAATCAATTCAAGCAAATGATCTGATAAATAATCTATTTAATTATTTTTATATTAAAACTGGGACGAACAAATGGTTTGTCAACATAAAATGTGTTAAAAATTAAAGCCTTTGACTATTAGCCAAAAAATTTAAATAAATCTTAAAATGTATTTTAAAAGCTGATTTTATTAAAATCACATTTTATTAAGAATAGCCATTCTTCGCAGATTATATCTGAATAGTGCCCTTCCTTAAAAATATTGTAACAAATGAAAATTAATAACAATTTTGATAAGGAAAAAAAAATTAGAGAAAAGAATACACATCAAACAATATGGCGCCAAAGGCTTTAAAAAATGTTTTAGAGAACTGCATTCATAAGTATAAAGAAATTCTAAACTGAGAAAGTTAAAAAAAAAGAAAAATTACCTCTAGTGATGCACAAGACATTATTCGTACTGCCAAAGGCATTTTTTTATCACTCTTTTTCTTAGAAAAGATCGACGACATAGAACGCTTCTGTACAAGACAAAGTCTGCATATTTTTTCAAAATCTAGTACTTGTCCTTCACTTTTACTCATGTTTCATTACTAACAGAAACTACTTCCTAAATAATTACTTCATTTAAACAGTTATTTACACAGTTAAAAAATAATGTATCTGAATGTTATAACATAATTAATGTAAAGCTTTCATGGATTTAAAATCGATGACAAAATGGACGAGGCCTCCTTCTTGCAAGTCAAAGGGCGTCTGTTATTTTTTAGAGACTTATGACGTCATTATCTTTTTTCACCAATCACAGCTTTTATTATTTTTATTGGCCAATCAACAATAACACAGGATAAATATTTCCTGCTTTAATTTACAAAAAATCGATAAAATCCCCGTATTATTAAAATATTATCTACTAATTCGAGGCAAAATAATTGCGTTTGAAACTGAATAACGAATAAAATATAATATTACCTCGCTTTTAAGAAGTTTAAAATTGCCGTCCTTTTATTTCCCGCCAGAAACGAAGTTAATTTTAAAAGTACACTTTAAATAACTTACAGTGGATGAATGAATTTTATTTTTAAAATGCACGATAGAAAATCGTTGAGCACTGCAGGTGTTCTTAGAATAAAAAATTTCACACGCTTTATTCACACGTAAGGTTGAACTCGACCAGTCAGTAAATCGGTGCACTGCCGCCATCTTTCCCTCACAGCTGTGGTGTGATGAGCGCTCACCCTCCCACAGTTTCCCCCAACCCTATTCGCCCGAAAGAATTATAAATTAATAATACGAATCGGTATTAAATTGAAATTACTTGGCTATTTTAAACTCAATACTGCACCGATAATTCTTTATATCGCAATGCCGGAATTACGTAAAAATCTTTCTAAAAAAGCTTAACTTCAAACTTTGTCGCCTAACTTTTATTTTACTGATTCCGATAGTTTTCCCACTTAAAATATGTATTGCCTATCGCAGTATTAAAACTAAAAGGAAATAACTTAAAGATTAAATTTGTTTTCTTAGGAATATTAAAACAACTCATATTGAAATTATTAATTAATTTTTATTTCTTATTCAAACTATGCTTATTTGTGGATTATAAAGGTTTTCAAAGATATACAAATTATACAGCACTAGACAGATAATTCTTATTTCGGGGTGCCTTTTCCTTCACCAAATATGGTTTCGCCATTTAATCGGTAATTATTAATAAAAATTTCAAATCATTTTGATTAACTGTTTTTATGTTTTAAAAACATTTATAGACGGGAATTATAATAAAATTATTATAATAAAAAGAGAAGAAACAAAAAATTAAAAAGAAAATTAGGAAAGAATCAATAAAATGAATACTGATAGTATTATATGAGAAAAAGACAACCGGAAATAACGTTATTTTTCTTAATATGCAAAATCATAAAGACTCTTGTGCGTGGTTTAAATGTCAAATATCACATTTTATTTATGAGAATTTGATGAATTTTGGGTTTTTTTAATTAAAATTTGCACAGACTTTTAAACATTCGCATAAATCTTCGGACAAAAATTAAAATAACACAAATTTATGGCTCAATAAAACTCAAAATAACTTTTTTACATTTTCCAATTTTATTTTATTCAAAAAATAAATGCTTAATAAGTAAATAATAGAGAGCTGTTTGTTTAAGAATTCGTACAAAAAATTTTGGATAATCATTAGTCCGACGAATGTTTAAACTAAACCTTCCACATCCATTAAACACTAACCAAATAATTTGCGCGTTATAACATTGCAATTTATAATCGATACTTTCAACTTAAAATTAAGTCTGCGCCGGTAAATTAATAATATATTAAAAGTGGTTAAACTTTTATTAAAAAAAAATTACAAACGGTCGATTAATTCCATTACCAAAAGAGGACCACCGATAAAAAATGAATACTTTCATGAGCCTTTGATTAAAACAACCCAAAATTCAACTTAAAAAAGCGATCAAGAGTCTACTAGAACAAAAATAAAAAAAAAACAATTAATGTTTAATACCATTTCATTGTTATTGTTAAGAACTACAGCGATTACTAATAATCTAAGTGACGACAGATTTTAAGCAATTTTTTCAACTTTTTCACAATCAAAACAGCAATTAAAAATGATTTTTTTAAATAATCAATTAGTTTTTTTTTTGAAAATTTAAATCGACATTTTTTTATATTTCTACGAAACATTAAAAATTTAAATAAATCGGACAAAAATTTATATGATTAGATTTAATTCATATACTTATGCTAAAAATATTATTTATAATTAAATTTTGAAGAATTCGATCAAATTGGAAGTTATTTAAACGACGATGACATGAGGTAGGGCTTCGACCTGCTGCTGAATAATTATTCTTTGCATTTTTTCATTACAATTTTAAATGGCAGACGAGTATTTTCACGTTTTCAAAATGCATTGCTAAAACTTCAAAAAACTCCGATGGCTTTCTTATTGCTTACTTATTGAAATCGAAAGTAATTATTGGATCTGATAAATATCCACAAATGGCAAATTCTTTTTGTAAGTTTATACAGTCTCTCAAATTTCAATCGGCTGTTATAAAAGCAAATCAGTCTTCGACGGTGGAAAAAATTAATTAATTTGAGAGTAAACTCAATTTCTACCTTTTCAACGAATTTCATTTTCATCTCAGCCAAAATGCATTTCAACAGGTATAAACCGCATCACCTCATCACAAAAAAAAAAACAAAATCTGTCAGCTTTAGTTAAAACAAAGAAAAGAAAAAAACATTTTCCACACAGAGTTAATAATACACAGTTATCACAAAAAACTTCTCCAATAGTTTGAGCTTTCAAAAAACACTTATAAACAGATTTATTAATATTTTATCCGAAGCTCTACTTTTTAATTGCGTAAAACACTGAGACATAATTAAAGAAATGATGCAACGAAAGATACATCGGAAATTCTTTCTGCATTTCCCTCATTACGTCTTCGGTTGCAATCGATTAAAATTGAGTAATTCTATTATAAAACGGTTACATACAACCCAAATTACATAGATAATATAAAGGTTAACAACATTACTCAATATTTGGATGACATCGGTCAGAAACGCTGCGTTTCTGCGGTCCGCCATCAAAATATTAAATACGGATTTCATTTTATAATTATATATATTTTCATATTCGTAAATTATTTTTTTCTTTCTATGAAATGAGGGGATTTGAGGGTTATTAACCGGTCGACAATTAGACCACTGATAGATATATATTTAGAAGCGATTTCCTTAAAATGTGGATTAAAGTGATATAAAAAAAACAACGATACAATAGATTAGATAGAAAGTTAGGCGACATAAAAAGCGGTTGACTAGAATGCAGTGATTATGGCTTTTTTGGTCCGGTCTGCATTTTTCTGATCGGCTGCACAAAATAAGTCAGAAATTACCGGAAAAACAAAGTGAAATAATAAAAAAATCGACATAATGGGTTATGAAAATGCTTAACGAATTCAAAAGCAATCGACCATCACAACTTTCAATATTGCACATAATTAAAATGCAAACCGTACACTCTCGAAAAGATAAAATTAATACTGCATTTACCTTCGCCTAACATTTTTAGGGAGGACTTAAGGGTAAACTAAGAAATTATTTCTAATTGTAAACGCATTTTAAAGAAAATTTTTTCAGCGTTTCGAATTTTAATAATACATTATTAAATTAAATAAATGTATACGTGTAACCTTAGAGAGAGTCTATGGGAAGAATGTCAGTGTTTAATTAAACATTTTTTTGTATTATTTTGAATGGATTTTTTTTTAAAAAAGCTAACTGTTAAAACAGTTGAATAAGAGTCAAAAGCTAAGCATTTTCTAAGAAATGAATCTCAGCGTTGAGTTAAAATATTTTTGTTTTTCTTAAGGAAATTTGCTGTATTGAAATTTTTATCGGCTCCCAAAGAGAATTATTTATCGAAACTTATTCGAGATTTTAATGACTTTCAAAGCTTTGTGTGATGTAAAATTCGACTTCATTTTCATGAGTCAACGAAAGATGGCGAATGATTCACGAGTAAAGTTATTTAAATTACATCAAAAGCACAATTCTTATAATACTGATTATTGGGATAATAACAATACGTCGAAATTTTACTTCAAATCAAAATAAATGCGCAAATCCTTTGAATTCCCTTTAAAGTAAAACCGTTAAACACTTCGAAAATCTTTTGTTCTTAAAATAATTCTCCATTTATTTTCCTAACTTTTGTCTGAGTGAGGTTTTCACGAACCTTTTGAAATGAAAGGTCCGTCATTATCAATTAATTTGGCAAGTGAAGCACAATCCCCAATCAGACTGACTCTAAAAAACTTCAAAATGACGCAAATTTCCTCAGAAAATTCCTTTCAATACTCAAATATAAATTTAAAAAATAAAATAATCAATGAAAGACATCGAAATAGCGCAGACGATAAAAACAAAACACAATAACAATAAAAAAAAAGCTGATCGGTTGCGATAATGTTTGATTATTGATAAAAATTAATATTAAGAACTATATTATCTAATTGTTGGTCAGTAATGAACTCATTCCTCTGAGTTTGAGTTTGGACGTTTGAATTCAACGCAGTTTGAGTTTCCTTCTGCTTAAGAGGAATGACTAGTTTGAGTGGATTTTTTTTTTACATTAATTTATAATATGAAAAATATCAAAATACCAATTAAAATACTCAAAATTGAAAAAAAGATTGGCACCAAAAGTATTCAGTTTTAAATACATGAATTCATCGACTTTTCACGAGAACTCAACAAATGTAAAATAAAAATGAAAAACAAACTTCACAAAATGTTTGCTTTTTTTTTCTTTTAAAATAATATATGTGTAATATTTACAAATAAAATAAAATCAGTCTAGTTTAGCTTATTACGAAATAAATACAAAGAACTTTTGTCGAGTGGATATTAATTTAGACAAGACGGCCTGTCTGAGTCTTCGTATTTTATGTCGTTTACCATTTACAGGTTTTTAATAATAAGTTTATGAATGTGTCGATATTATTTAAAAACCGCCAACACTGAAAATGAATTCTTTCCTGACTTAATCCTCAGTGGTGGGTAACTTCGATAACTTTCCTGGACAAATTCACACAACAGTGTTGGCCCGATTATAAAAAGTCTAAACACTAAAACTGAGAGACTCATAGGTGAAAAGTCTAATAAGATATTTGAGAGCTCGAGTCAAATTGAGTCATAATATTGATTCGGAACCTGAAAATGGCAGTAACTCACTAACTTAATCTTACAAAACAATAAATATTAGTTATGCAACGACTAGCATGATAAAAAAAAAATAAATTAGCCTAAAATAAAAATGTGATGAAAAGTTAGTGAGGACATCTGAGAGATGAAACTCAGTCGCTGGATGGTTTCTCTTCCGTTTCCGGTGTCGCCTCAGAAAACTGGCCAAGTCTTGTCGACTCCGAATCCTACAGATTACACTGCCATAGTATCGTAGGCTGTGAGTCCGTTTTGGAATTGTTGGGAGCCTGCTTCGTTTCTGAAACATACCGAAAACAATTGATGAGCCGTTTTTGGGCTCTTCTCCAAACGTCGCCTCAAACTCGTTTGTCTGAAAAAAGATAATTAAACGCACCAATTTGCCATAAAGTTCTCGTGAACAGTGCAAGCAAATTCTGTCAATCTACTAAAAGTTGCAACGTGGGACCGAGTGCATATGTTATTCATGCAGATGTGCTTTGTGCGATCTACCACATCCTACAATCAAAATCATCTCCACAATATGAGAGAAATATTATATGAGAAAAGGTGACAAGCAAGTTTCCACACAAAAGGCACACAAAACCTGAAAAGGTTTATGAAATTGCCTTTCGAGTATGAGATCAAAATATGAGATAAAACATGATGGAGCAGTGGATGAACTAATATCACATATTCTTCACTTTATATTTTTACCCGAATGCCAATATGCTAATATAATATTATTGATCGGTGATATTAATTAATATTAGACATGAGTTCATCACGTTTTGGTTCATAAGAGGATATAATTCAAAATAATGAGAGAGAAAATTAACATAAATGTCACATTCGTACAATCGAAATGTCTACTTCTAAATGCAAGCACACACATACTCACACATTCCAAACACTTACGATTTTCTGTTCCACAGCAATGGAAAGAAATTGCATTTGTTAATATAAAAAATAACAAACTGGCGGGAGTTCTCGAGAGAAAAGCTTATTTGCGAACTTTGAAATGGCCTAATGCTGACAAGACGCCATTTAATGAGGGACCGTCAAAAGGAAAAGGCTAATGAAAATTTGATAAAGAAAAATAATAACGTCCGAGGGGAGTTTTAAGATAAATGAGCGACTGCCTTTGAAGTGAAAGTGAGATAAAGTGAGAGTCTGACTGACCTCTCGATTAATTTTCGCATTTCCTCAGTGGTCATGCCATCCCTAGATCCGCTCCTGCTGTTGGCTGTAAACAGACAGAATATTTTCTATCTACCACGTCCACGACACTTACATTCGCCATACTTTCAAATAAAAACCAAATCACAGAAAACCAAACCTGAAAACTTTACCTTTACAAAAGAATTCAATTCGGTGTCAAAAAAAAATTGTTTTACACAGTGACAATTTAACTGTTGAATTTGCTTCAACCAAAGACTTTTCTGAAGTGAATATCCGATTGCTGAGCATTTTTTTGTACAAATCTGACAAACTTTATTCTCCCAACGTTAAGCAACAATTTTAAAACTTCACAATTACCTTTTCCCAAAAGTTGATCTCGATCACACTCGGCTTCGGACACTTCATTGCTGTCTTTGGAGTCGTTCGGGTCATGATTTCGTGGAGGCGGTGGCGGAGGTTCGGGACTGTTGCTTATTGGTATATTGCGGATTGAACCTGGACATCAAAAAGCAAATAATCAGTCTCAATGATGTACCGCTTTTACTGTCTAAATGAAAAGGGATAATACGTACCTAAACTTCGTCGACCAACGCTGTTCCTGCTTCCGTAGTGATCATAGGGACCTCCATAAGGACCGTACTGGGAACCATAGGGATCTTCGTGGTCGTCGCAATTAGCCGGATCGTCGTACTCCGGAGAGAAAGCGGAATTCGGTCCTGCCACTCTTGAGTATCTCGGAGTGCCCCTCGGCTGAAAACAGTTCGAATGCAGTACTCACGGGATAAGGTTTTCAAAGACAGGGGATGCTTACCATAGACTGTGAGCCCGATCTTTGGTGCATTGTTCCGGTATTGTGAGAATGTCCCAGAGTTCCAGAATGACTGCCGTTTTGCTGAGGGAAAGTCTGGAAATTGACTCCCGCTTTTGAGGGATCCATATTCTCCTCGCGGAATCCCAAAAGGTGGAAAGTCGCATACGGGCAGATTTCGTCTTCCATACCTAAAAGTGAAAAACCCGCAACAAAATCTGTTCTCGAAATATGGGCGGATAAAGCAGTATCACATTAAACAGCCCTATTTTAAATTATCTAAGAGCAAACATTCACTGAAATGGGTTGAGCATGCTGAGGAACCAAACTAACCTCTGCAGGTGTGAAGGGTTTCATCGGAACCACCGTGTGGATGAGGCGGGAGTCGCCTTGTTGGGCAACCATTTTGTCCTAATTCGTCGTATAAATGTCTTCTCGGATCCCAAGTGGCACCTATTCCGCCTCGGTAAGCGCCTACTCGATATAATGGAAACACATAGCCAACAAAAACGTGAGAAATAAACAAAATAATGGGGAGTGAGAAACTAAACCAAATTTCAACTGAATTCAGGGATTCGTACAACTTATTGAAAAATGATTGTGATTCTTTATGAATGATATTTACTATTCGCTTCTGGAAATAACTCTCATCCAAATATCTCATTGATTTTCCTTGTAATTAAATTTATATGCACTATTTTTCCAGAGTTACAATACTGTATTATATCAGACCGCCAATTTGGTCTGTAATTTCAGATAAATGAAAACAATCAGATGTAGCCATTTCCACTGCGAAAATTAAAAACTTTCAGCTTGAGAATGAGTATGATTCATGAGATGATGATTTAAAAAAATTTAAATAAAAAATAGCCAAGCGGGAGTCATCCCAACGGGGAAATGTTGCATTCCACTGCATGCAAACTATGAAGTAACAATGCAACATCTGGAAAATGTCGTTTTGCTTACTTATAACTGTACCTCGCTTAATCCTGTCGCAGGTGTTGTAGTTCGAGCCAGGAACTGGAGGAAGTTTTCTGTTGGGCGGGGCAATGTATCCCAACTCGTCTCGGAGATCTGGACGCCTTTTATCCAGGGTGGACGAACCCATTCCAGGCTGGTTGTACACGACATCGTCTAAACGGATTCAATCGGGTTAGAATCGAGCGCGAAATGAGAGCGAATGGGGGATGAAAAGGGGAAAGGGCGGGGGAGCTGAAAAGAATGAATTTCTACCTCTCAGTCGAGTCTGAGCCGGACCCCTTGACCTTCTTGAGATGGCCACGCAAATGACAACAAATCCGACGAAAATAACAACAATCGTAGCCGCAATGGGAACCATAATGTTAAGATTGGCCCAATCAGGAAGCCACGGGAAGAGCTCGTTAATAATGGGGCTTTCGCCTTCGGGAGGGGCAATGGTACCTGAAAAGGAACAAACCTTTGTTTTGCGAGTTCTTTCCGCGAAGGACACATATAACGATGATGGCAACGATGATGACTAATATGGATGACGCTACTGGGACGACTAAGTTCAAATTAGATAACAAAAGCTGAAAATTATAATCTCCGATTCCGGATTGATCAATTGCCGGTGCGATTGTACCTGCAATTACAATACAATTCTGCTTAAAACTTTCACAAGTAGTCATAAGTCGTGCATTCTGCTGCACTTAAAAGCAGACCACCCAAAAATAACCGAAAAAATGGTTTGGTGAACTTAAGATTTCAGTCATCATCACCACCATCATTTTAGAGGAATACCAAAGCGTTTCATTCGTTATTCTAAGCGTACTTTTAAATCAGAACAAACACTAACACCACTTCTCATCAATTATTAGGAAGAATTTTCAGATTATGAAGTTTTTTTTAATTTAATAATAATTAAAAACGAAAAAAGCAGTGTTCGAAAATAATCCAAAAACTTTGTCATTTCAAAAAAAGTGAAACAATATTTCATCCATATTTAATCGATGTAGTGATGATCACAGTTAGTCAAACCGACAAAAAATCCAAAATTAAGTAAAACTGTGTGAATTCAAAAAAAAAATTAGAAAATGATGACTGATGAACAGTGATGACTGAGATGAGCACAAAATGCAAAAAATCTAACGGTACTTAAATAAAAAAATTCGAAAACAAGAAATGAAAATCCAATGAATGTTTTCCCAATGAATGAATGTAACATGGAATAAAAATAAAAATTTTTTTATACCTCCCGTCACGGTAAGGGTTGCAAATTTATATTCCGCTACAGAGAAACCTGCATTGTTGTGAGCGGTGACTCTCAGTTGGTACCATGTTGCCGGATCCAGGTCCAGAACAACAAAGTTTCCTCCGGGTTTCACATTGTTCGACACTTGGTTCCATTCCAATTGATTCCTGAGAGGAAAACCAGGAAAGTTAACCACTTCAATATGAAGCATTGAGACGCTCTGCTGTTTTCTCAGAAAAAAATTACCTTTTCTTGTGCTCTATGACGAAGTACAGCATGGGACATCCGGCATCAGACCACGCAGAGAGGTGGAGAGTTATGCTGTTGGTTGAAACCTCAATAAATTTTCTCGCTTCCGGAATTACGGGTTTCGAGCCTTTTGTTTTTATGTTCAAAATATCGCTCGGATCTCCAGTTCCAATACTAAAAACAGGATAATTACGAATTACCCATCTGCGGTGACATAAACCGCTGAATACATATTAAAAATATCCTTATTCAATCAATATTAGCCTTAGAAATACTGTTCTTCCGTCATCGAAAATATAGAAGCTATAACAATCGCGAACAGACGCGATTTCAAATCGCGGACCAACGGTCAAAACAAATGAGCACCGCCTTCTGTGATAATTTCATTTACAAGATTTTATCGTTCCGTTGGGCGATTACAGCATGTTTTCCATATTTCTATTTTCTTCACCACAATTCGTAGTTTTTATACTTCGATGTTTTATTTTTACGTATCATAACCTCTGAGTCAAGTCGAATATAAATAAAATAAATAAACGCTTACCTGTTATAGGCAGTAACGTAAATCTGATATCTAGAACCGCACCATAGATTTTCTAAAGTGTATTTCTGAGCTTGACTCGCCACTTGGACGGTTTCCCATTCGCCGAATTCAGGCTTGTAATGGATGGTGTAGCCGTGCAGGGGAGCCGAATCCGTGGGGTGGGGGGCGAGTTTCATTGTGATTGAATTGGTGGTTGTGGCAGTGAGCGCTACTTGAGGAGAATGTGGCGGCGCTGAAATAAAATTCCCTTTCAAAACGAAAGCCCCAAAGGATGAAGCTGCGAGTAAAGCATATTACATTATTTCACATACCCAAAACAACTAAATGATGGGTTACTGTATCGTGACCGAAAGAGTTCTCCACGTAGCATGAATATTCTCCAGCATCGCTTCGAATTACTTCCTTGATGAGTAAACTTCCTTCAGGCAATTGCCGCATGCGGTCGTTAGAAGTAAGAGTGCTACCCTTTACCTGAAAACGAAGGGAGGGTTTAAAGCATGAATTCGGAACAAAGTGACTAAGGTCGTTAAATCAATAATACCTTCCAAACGATTTCAGGAGCTGGGAAACCGACAGCCAAACAAGGCAATTTCACATCTTCCCTGTAGGTTGCCGTAAAGGAATCATCAAAAGAAGCGATCTTTGCAGGTACTAAAAGAAACCAGAGATATAAAAAGGTGAAACATATTTGAATTTCACTCATTGTTTTGAAAGCTCCCTAACCTCTATTCCCAGGGGACAAAGTGACGCTCTTGGAAGGTTGTCCTTCTCCGATATTGGTTGAAGCAGTCACCCAAAATTCGTATTTTTTCTTTTTATCCAAACCGGAAGCTTCGTAACTCATTTGAAAGGGTGGCACTTTTTGACTTTTTGGCTCCTCCTAAAAAAGGAGATATTATTTAGTGAACTTTAAACCTCCGAATGTCTTCTGAATACGCACATCTTTGGCTTCTTCGCTGTCCTCTCTTATGTAAATAGTATACTGAATGACGACGCCGTTGGGTTGGACTGGAGGTTTCCAGCTGACCAAAATGGATTCCGCTGACATAACCAATGCCTTAACAGCGGAAGGAGCTTCGGGTGCTGCAACCAAGATTTTCTGAATTATAACAGATTCTCAATTCATCCAAATTCTTTAGAAAGTTTTTAAATTCACCATCTTGTTCCGTTTGGCAGTGAATAGGGGTAGAGCGAACTCCATCGCCCCCAGAGGTGTAAGCCAACACCTGCATGCTGTAGTTCGTGTACTTCTTAAGCCCATGAAGAATGGTTTCAGAGGACGACGTAATTTTCGTGTCTTTTGTGTTTTCGTCTGTTACGAGTAAATAAGATGTCAGTTTCACCATTTTTAATCACACTAACTCGCTATAACCAAATCCATTTTCTTCCACTTACCGTACCACGTTTCACTTGGACCATACACAACCTTGTATCCCTTGATGACACCATTTGCGCTCGAAAGTGGAGGGGAAATCCATGATAAGCGTATTGTTTGAGAGGTGAGCGTGGTGCAGGTGGCATCGTGTGGTGGAGCTTCTGGAACGCCTTCTGCAGTGTATTGTCGAATTTCTTCACTCATCGGTCCCTGACCCATTTTATTAAATGCCTGAACGACAACTCCATATTGCGTGTAGGTCCTGTAAAGAAAAAGCAAGTTAAGTGTGTCGAAAATAAGAGTAAGGTGTACTAATGCTTATCCTACTTTAGATTTCCAATTTGTAGATGATGCTCTTTGCCTTCTTCTTTGCTGAACTCGACGGTTTCGAACAGGTACGGCTTTTCCGAAGAAGCTAATTTATATCCAACGTAGTAGCCCAAAATCTCGCCGTTCCACAATTCTTTTTCGGGGGGTTTCCAGAAGACTTTCAACGTAAACTGGTCGGGAGCTTCAACCCGAACTCCAGTCGGGGGTCCGCTGGGAGCTGAAAAATTAATTTAAATATATCACTCAGTTTGATTTTCGAAATAACCACACAAATAACGGCGGTTCTCCGAACCTTCTTCAGCAGTTATGATGGTGACGAGATCCGAAGGTTCCGAAGAACCGATTTCATTTTCTGCAACAATTCTCAGGTGATAAGTGGTTGCCGGTCTTAAATTAAAGACTTCAGCTTCGTTTTGATTTCCAGGTACTAATACTCTATCTATATCGGCTTCCCAGGTGCCTTTGGAGATCTAAAAATAATAAAATTTTTTGAAAAACTCCTTATCGATTATAACAAAAATATCTTAAAATCATTCAGAATACCTTATATTCGATTAGGTATCTCTTAATTGGGGAGTTTCCATCAAACGGTGCTGCCCAGGAGAGCTGAACTGATCTTCCCGACTTATCGAGTATCTTCAACCCGTAAGGTACTTCCGCAACCTCTGAAAAATTTGTCCGAAATTTTTGGAGGAATCCGACCATTGCTAAGGCCTTGTTGCGAGGTCAGTATCTCACCTTGCACTATCATGTTTATACTGGTGTCGTCGGAACCGAAAGAGTTTGTAGCGACGCAGGTGAACAAAGCAGAATCCGTTCGTTCTGTTTTCTTTATGCTGAGATCTGATAAAACCCCGCTGGGGAGGATTTCTTCCCTTATGGTGTACCTTTGGAAAGATCACCATTCTTAATCATTGCGTATGAAAACATATTTAAAAACTTTCTCTAAATAAAACGGCGCCGTCTAAAATTAATTAATTTTTTTTCTCTCATTAATCTCTTAAGAGTTTACCCACTCACCTGTTTTCGCTTTTGGGATCCAATCTTTTGCTATTCATATTCCAAATAATCCCAATCGGCTTTTCACCTTTGGCTTCGCACTGAAGAACTGCAGGTTCGCCTCGTCGAGAGGTTTGATTTCTCAATTTTATTTCGAAATGAGGAGGAGCTGAGAGAGAATATTGACACGGTGTTAATCATTCCATCATTAATCTGGAAATAAGCAACTGTCGTACCTTGAACACTAATGAGAATCACCGCTGATAATCCGCTCCCGATTCCGTTCACAGCCTCGCACATATAATACCCCTCATTGGATTTCTGAATGTTCATGATGGACAATGTCCCGTCATCAACTTTTATGTTCGGATTATTCGGTTTGAGATCAATGTAATTTCCAGGAGTGTCACCTGCAATGGGAAACCTCAATGCGGAATCTGAAGGGGAAACGAATTTTGTGAGACTGCTTTTGGCTGATTTGCAATACCTGCGGCACGTTTCCAAGTGACCTGAGGCCGGGGAAAACCATCGGCCTTACACTCGACTTTTGCGTCGCTTCCCTGAGCAAAAGCTTTATCGGTGGGTTCCAAAATCCATCTCGGGGGCACTGAAAGAGAGTTGAACGGGCCATGAAGCAAAACTTACTCTTAAGCCAACAAATATAACAGCAACCACCACCAGTAGGCAATGCGTGTTGATTATAAATTAAGCTTTGCGTTTGAGTTCCCAATTTAATGGCTATAAATCCCGCATTTAAGCTGCAACCCTAATTCAGAAAAAACAATAGTTTCTGCAGAAACATAAATCCGAAATAAAACAGTTATACTGTTCTCAGCTTTGAAAAGAAACGTGCAAATTTCTTGGTGATTAAAATGAAAAATGATTTACGATGACTGTGTGAAAACTTTCTGAGTAAAAATTATAAGTTTTGCCATTAAGAGTTCCTGTGATTAAGTATTAAGAAGTGATCCAAAATAAATTGTTTTCTTAACGCATTGCCCCTTTATGTTTCCAATCAAAGTCGAATTAATTACAAAACTGACAACACTTTTGCAATAATTTAAATTCAATCAGAATTTATCAAAATTGTCAATTTCATAATCGATTCGTCAAATTGACGTTGAATCGCTGCGATTGGCCAATCAACCTTTTTTAAAAAAAATGCCAATATCATCTGCTCATCACCGCCAATAATTAAATGAATTTCTTCTAAAATTCTACTTTTACTTAGAGCATGCTGATGCTGACCGCCTGTTGCTCACTGTGCACCTGTTTTCATTTATTCTAATTTTCATGGAAGGGCATCAAGCAGTCAGACATCGAAACAGAAAATAAGAAGCAAAACAAGAGTAGGTTTTAAGCTTAATTAATAAAGTTAAAAATAAGTAGCAAATAAAAAATAAAGGGTTTGGGTACGAGGAAGGTACCTAACGCACAGTCGAGGGAAGAGGAGGATATGAAAGGATATGAAGACTGTGCATGACCTGCCAAGGAAGACCTGTATGGCGCCCATCGAACCTTTCCTTTTCTAGCGCGAGAGCTGATTGATTTTTCTACTCTTCCAGACCTAACAGATAGCTTACGCCAATGACGATTAAGATTCACGATCAGGAAGAACTACTTCAACAACAGAGCAACTCTTCAGAAGAACTTCGGCAACCAATGATTGAGAAACTGAAATTCCTTAAGGCGACATCCCATAATCATACAAAAACAGAAAACCTAACTCGTAAATTAACGAAAATTGTACCAAAACTGAAAAAATAAAGGCACTATTTACTATGGCGAATTTTGAGCAAACAGTTAATTTTGAGGATAATTTAAGAAAGGCCACAAATGTGTTTTGAAAATAAATGGGCGATTCTGAATTCCATTACAATTTCGAGCACAACCGGAGCAAATAAAAGTTTCTCCTGTTTTGGAAGAACGAGATGTTTTCGGGGCTATGCAATGGAAATCTGCTTGTCGCAGTTATTTCCAATTAACCATGAATATAACGTGCAAATACCCTTCACTCTTAGGATGCTTGAATAGCTTGCGGTTCCGGCAAGATTTTCAGCGAAACAAGTGTAGTTCCCAGAATCTTCCACTTTCAACTTTCGCAAATAAAGAATGACAGTGTTTTCGTCGAGTTTTTGCGTCCTTCTTCTGTACTCCGAAAGAGGCTTCCCGTCTTTAAGCCATTTTATTTCAAGGGGTGGATCCCCGATCAAAACACTACACATTGCTCGGACCGATGATCCTCCGTTCACCCCATTTTCATTGAAAGAAAACGGCTCCAGCTCAGGTTTGGCTGCAAGAAAGAGAACGGACAAAGTAGGACCAGAGATTCACGGGGCGAACCCTCCTCGACCTGGGGGGAGATGAGGGAAGGAACAAAGGGTTACCAAACATGACCACTATATAAAAAGGGCGAACCGTTGATCGCGAGAGAAGCTGTATAGTTCGTCATCCCAGCGCGATTTTTCGCGTGGCACGTGTAGTTTCCTCGATGCTCTGCTGTTGCCGGCTCTATCGTCAGCAAACTCGTTTTTTTCATTATCTGATTGGTGGAGACTCCAGGCAAAGACGCCACATCGGTCCCTTGAAAGCTCCAAAAGATTTCGACAGGGGAATCGCCCTCCGAGACATAACAAGTCAGCTGAGCACCTTGTCCGAAAAAGATCGGTTCGTCTCCAAACGAAAACGGAACGATCTTCGGGAGCACTAAGGAAGTAAAAAAGGTTCCGGAGTTGATTTAAAGCATAACAATGATTGTATACCGTTGATGTTGAGAGCAGTGGTAAAGTTTGTGCTACCGGCCGCGTTTCTGGCTGAGCAAGTGTAGTTTCCACTGTGGTGGGAGAGTGCCGGATCAATGACCAGGATACTGGCCTTTTTCCCAACCTTGGTGACTGTAGCCTCCCTCACGGCGGAAATATCTTTTCCTTGAAAACTCCAGAAAATCTGGACGGGTTCGCTTCCCTCCGAAATAAAACAGGACGCCTGAGCACTCTGTCCGCTAAATATAGCGCTCTCTCCAAAGTCGAAGGAACTGATCTTGGGCAAAACTAAAGGAAGAAATATTTTGCGTAAAATGAGTGAACACGATGGGGAGAGGAGAGAGGGCTTACCTAAGGGCAGAAGGCGGATGTCGAGGATGGAAAAAAGAAGACAAAAGCGCTAAACCGAAAACAGACACGTTACTCATTAAATATTACCGTTTACTTTGAGAGCAGAAGTGTAATTCGAAACACCGGCCCTGTTCGAAGCCATGCAAGTGTAATTTCCCACGTGTTCATACTGAATTGGTTCAATGAGCAACAAACTCGCCCTTTTGCCCACTTTCGTGCTAGAAACTCCACTCAAACCGCTAATAACTGAGTTCTGAAAAGCCCAGCTGATGTTCAAAGGCAGATCACCCTCGGCAACCAAGCAAGTAACCTGAGCGGCCTGACCGGCAAAAATAGGATCTTCGAAATGGAACGGAACGATTTTTGGTTTCACTACAAAACAACAGAAAATTGTGCAACAGTGGAGTTATCGTCTCAATTACCATTGATGTTAAGGTTGGTCGTAAAATTGGACGTTCCGGCAACATTACTGACTGTACAGGTGTAATTTCCCCTGTGCTCGGCGCTAAGGGGATCGATCATTAGTGAGCTTCCCCTGGAACCTATTCCAGTGGTAGTGGCGCCCCTCAGTGTCGAAATATTTCCTCCGTTAAAGGTCCACGAAATACGGAGAGGCTGGTCCCCCGCGGAAACCATGCAAGTTACCTGAGCAGCTTCTCCGGAGTACAGTGGATCGTCGAAATAAAATGGCACTATTTTGGGTAGAACTAAGAAAGAAAATTCTTTCAATCCCAACTCCAAGAAAAATTACACCGGATAATCAGGTTTTACATAAACCGACCACTTAATTTCAGTTATGCAAAGAAGAGTTTTCATAACTTTCCTCCAGGCCAGCCATCGACAAAACCTCCCATTAAGGTTGATCAACAAGAGCCACCAGACAAGTCACGATTTGTTCAGTCAAGAGATGGAAAAAGCTTTGACGGAACTAATAAAAGGAAAATATGCAAAAGAAGAAACAAGGATCATCAATGCCTGCGGATTACCGTTAATTCGTAAAGCCGCCGTGAAATTGACAACCCCTGCTGCATTGCGAACAGTGCAGCTGTAGTTCCCTCGGTGGTGGGCCTCGACAGGGTCTATAATCAGCACGCTTGCTTTGCGGCCGACCTTGCTGGTGGAAATACCAGAAACGGTCGAAATGTTGCGGCCCTCAAAGCTCCAGGTTATATCTAAAGGTTGGTCTCCCGATGACACCAAGCAAGTGACTTGAGCCGCCTCCCCCGTTGACATGGGTCGATTGCCAAAATCAAAGGGCAGGATCTGAGGTAGTACTAAAAGAAACCAAGTTTTGCAGAAGCTCGTGGAACAGGAATGAGAATCAACAGGAGTTATACCGCATGTTTCTGAAAAAGTGTTATCGGGCCGCATAAATTGAAGATTTGTCGGCCTGTTGTCGCAAGAGCACAAAAGGCTGGAAAGCGCCCGTTGCTGGCAGATAAGATAAAGTATGAAGAAGCCAAATTGGAAGCAAAATTAGTGTTGTTATGCACACGCCATCTCCCGAAATAAGCAACAGCCCAGATTAGAACACTACCGTTGACGTGAAGTGTAGTCGTGTAATTGGTCTCTCCTGCCGGATTCCGAACGATGCACGTGTAGGCACCAGCGTGGTGAGGCGTCACCGAGGGAATGGTGAGCGTGCTCAGTCTGGGGGAGGATTTCGAAATGACTACACTTCGCTCCGTAATGGCTTCACCTGAGTATTTCCACATCATTTCCAAAGGAGGGTCTCCCTTTATGACAATGCAATTCGTAATTACTATATCACCGGCATTTATGGGGTCATCGCCAAAGGAAAAAGGCCGAATCTGGGGCAAAACTGAAACGAAATTAATTGCAATTGATAAATTGGAGAGTGAATATTCTTATTTCGAAGTTACTGAAAGTAATCTTAACCAAAAGACCACATAAACAACTACCCCTTGCCCTCCACTTCGGGCAATTTCTTCTTCATGGAGAAAACTGCCAGAAAAACCATTAAGATCTCAGGGTAAATTAGGAATTCAGCTCTCACTCAAGTTAAATCGACCTCAATCTCAACTGCTAACTCCTCTTCGTAAAGGATAATAATGGTTATGAGGGTCATAATAAAAAAAGCAGTGCTCTTATGGAAAGGGTTAAGGGCTAAATACCATTCACGTGCACTCCCACAGTGTGACTGGCAGAGCCTGCGTTGTTTTCGGCAAGGCATGTATAGTTCCCGGCATGAGACCCCATCACGGGGGAGATCATAAGCAAACTAGTTCGATCTCCTATTTTCGTTTTGGTCACACTTATGTCCTCTTGCAAAGGCTGATCGTTAAACAACCACGAGATTTTTATAGGACGATCGCCCTTCGACACCAGACAGTTCAGTTGAACTATATCACCGAAATTTATCTCATCTTCTACTGCAAACGGACTGATGTGGGGAAGAACTGCAGAACAGAAAAAAATAAGAGAAAAATTGAGAGAGAGAGGAAAGAAAAACAAATCGCACCATCCGAAACTCGTAACAACCGTGAGGAAATATGGTACGTTTTAGGATGAGCAGTTGAAGAAAGGGTTTTCTTAGTTTTATAAAGTACCCTTCACGTGCACCGCTGCGGTATGGTTAACTATTCCAGCCGCGTTTATAGCAGTGCAAGTATAATTTCCCCCGTGGTATTCTTTCACGTCAGAAATTGTCAGCAAACTCGTCCGCGTGCCAATTTTCTGGGTGGTCAGTCCCATCTTGGCAGTCAAATTCCTTCCGTTGAAACTCCATATTATTCTCACTGGTTGATCTCCCTTAGACACGTGACAGTTCATTTGCACGCTGTCTCCGAAATTAATGTCCTCATCGACTTCGAACGGAGTTATATGAGGAAGAGCTGGAAATGAAAGGTTAGAGCAGAGAAAAGAAAATGTTAGCAATACCGAAAAGGGGTTATGCTAAAGACGAAAAAATATCCAAGCACAAGAAGTGAAACTGCAGGAGCGGGTTGTCAAGGTGCGAGCAGTCAGCAGTCCTTAGCTTAGAGGAAATACCGTTGACTTGAATGGATGCCGTGTATCGCACAGAGCCAGCGGGGTTGCTCGCGATGCACGAGTAATTTCCGTTGTGTTCGGCCATGACTGAGGTGATCGTGAGAAGGCTCGTTCGATCTCCCACAAGAGTGGTCGACAAACCGAGAAGACTCGTCAAAGGCCCGCCGGAAAATTCCCACTGAATGCTCACGGGCTTGTCGCCTTTGGTCACGTGACAGGTGAGCTGCACGCTATCTCCGAAATTAGCTTCCTCATCGAAAGAGAACGGGGTTATGTGAGGCAAAACTGCAGAACAAAGAGTACAACTGAAAGCAACTTTCGAAGCAGGTGAGAAGGGACAGAGTTGAGGAAGAAAAACAAAAGAACACAAAAGCAGGAGTCAAACCGAAAATTTCGTTGAGTACCGTTAACATTGATGGATGTCGTGTGACTGGAATTTCCGGCAGCATTAGTTGCTGTGCAAGTATAATTTCCTGAATGTGTTGCCATCACACTCGATATAATTAACAGATTCGAGCGATCGCTTATTTTCGTCGTGGTCACTCCCATTTTTGCGGTGAGCTCTTCTCCGTTAAAACTCCACTCAATCGACACGGGTTTGTCACCCTTTGTAACGTGACAATTAAGCTGAACGCTGTCTCCCGTGTTCAGGTCCTCTTCCACGTAAAACGGCATGATATGGGGCAGCACTGTGAATATCAATAACAGTCTTCCTTTCAAAAGCTACGAAGGGTTGCCAACTCCGATGGAGACCTCCTGACCATCAAGCAGAGGACCGTGGGGGTGGGAAGGAGTGAAAAGAAAGGTATCTATACAGAATGACTCCTTTCGCAGCGCAGATTTACCATTGACTCGTAAAAACGTAGAATGTCTGGCCACTCCCGCAGAATTGTTGGCCACGCAAGTGTACTCCCCGACATGGACGGCGCCCACAGAGTCGATACTCAACGAGCTTATGCGTTTATTAAGATGTGACATTTCAACTCCTCGGAGTCCGCCATCGACGGTTCGATTGTCAAAAAGCCAGGAAATAGATACCGGAAGATCACCTTTGATCACAGAACAGTGCACTGCCACCAAATCTCCGGCGTTCGAGACCTCTTCACCGAATGAAAACGGAAGAATCTGTGGCGGAACTTAAAGAAAAGAAACTCGGTTACTGAAGAGGGAAACCAATAGCATTCGACCCTGACCCGAACGAAAGGAGAGGTAAACTACTCCGAAAAATGGATTGAGGGCAATGGAAAAAGGAAAAACACTTCGATATTTTCCTCCAGTTACCGTTAACGATTAGCTGAGACGTGAAGCTGGAAAACCCTGCTGAATTATTAGCGGTGCAGGTGTAATTCCCCGCGTTACGCTCGGACACAGACTCAATAGTCAGCGAACTAACTCTCCTGTTTAAGAGAGCAATGTCCACGCCAAAGTCTTTTCCGTCAAAGGGCTCATTATTGAAATCCCAGGAAATTGATATTGGCGCGTCTCCTTTGACAACTGCACACTGAACTATCACCATGTCGCCAGCGTTCGAGGCTGCTTTCCCGAAGGTAAAGGGTAAGATCTGAGGTGGAACTGACAACAAACAAAAATTAGGTCAAAGTCTATCGTGACGATGTGGCGACACCTCGGCAGAGAAGATGAACGCAAGTCAGAAGAGGTTGGGATTGAGCGGTGAAGAGTGTTAGCCAAGCAACGTCCATACCATTCACCAGCAGCGTGGCTGTGTGATTGGCCACTCCGGCAGCGTTTCTTGCGCTGCAGGTGTAATTGGCCGCGTGAGAATCGAGCACGGAGGGAATAACCAAAACGCTAATAGAGTCTCCAATGTCTGTGACAGTGATGCCCAAATCCGGGGTGAGCTTTTTCCCGTTTACGCTCCAAATCAATTTCATCGGTTTATCTCCCTTCTGCACGTGGCAGGTCGTCTGAACGTTATCTCCAGAGTTGACGTGACCGTCAAACGAGAAGGGAATGATATGCGGCGGCACTAAAGCATTAAAATTATTAGGGCCAACACTTCAAAACGAAAAATTCAAAATAGAGAACAGAAGCAATCTGTCAGGACGATCTAAAATTGTCCTGATGTTTTAGAAGCAGTTAGATTTGCTGAAAAAAAAACTGAAGAAGCTGAAAAAATTATTCTTACCATAAATTATGACCTGAAAACAGTAATTATAATACGTGAAGTTAAAAAGTCATGTTAATTTCTGGAATTTAAAAAAAATATATAAGGTGGGCAGCCTGAATCCTGAAGAAAAGAACTTTTCATTCTCTCTCGATACAGAAATTAGAAACCTTAAGCCCAGTTTTTTTTTCTATATCCTTCTATATTCTTCTTGTATTTCTCATCTGGCTTAGCGTCCTTTACGATAACAGTTGAATAAATATCGTACAAACAGTTTTAATGAATTCGAATCATTATGCGTTTTAAAGCTTTGATTTTCCGGGCACAAAAGAAATAAATAAAAATGCAACCTACCCATGACTTGAACTTCGAGATTTCCACGTGAAGTGAACCCCTGTGCGTTCTTTGCAACACATGTGTACGTCGCCTGGTCGCTCTGCCTCTCCACGTTTTCTATTATCAATGTTCCGTTGAGAAAAACTTTCTGTTTTCTGTTGATCGGTAAAACCCTTCCGTCTGAAAAACGATTCACTCTTTTTACTATTTCGAGCTCACAATCGTCTCACATAAGTATTAAATTTTACCTCTATTAAATTCTTTTCATGTTACCCTGGGCTGTGTTATGGCAGGAGATAAGGAATTCGGGATATCGGTCTGAAACGGAAGAAGGAGACAGGATGGGTTGGAGCAAAGAATTGTATGGATAATCCAGTCTCACCTCTTTCCCAAACGATGCTGTCGATGGGATAACCTGCGACGGGACATGTCACAACCAACATTTCCCCGGCGACGATTGCTTTCTTCTCCATCGGCCTCACGAAAGGCATTCCGTAAACGTTTAACTTGTTGCCATGTTCTGCATATCCGACTTTGGAAGACGCCACGCATTTGTACAGACCGCCGTCATTGGTGTGAATGGAGGAAATATTTAAGTGTGACACGACGTCTCCGTTGACGGTCACGTACTGGCCCACGTGAAGCCTGAAAAAGCCGTTAAATATAGTTATCGAGCTTTCGAATGGTTTCAGCATTCAAATGACAGTAACCTGTCGCTGTTGGATAGTTTTTTTCCATCCAGTTCCCAGGTGATTTCCGGCGTCGGATTTCCGGAGGCGATGCACTTCAAGAAGACGGGGGTACCGGGCTGAAGGATTTCCTCATCGAAAGCGTGTCTTATTTGTGGCGGTTCAACTGTGACAACAAATTACAGCAATGAGAATTTAACCCTTTTAGAGAAATTTGCAGTGCTTACATCGCCCTCCCAGCTTAAGTTCGGCGCTCGCTTGTGCAGATTCCTGGTCGTTCCTCACAAAGCACTGATACATTCCTTTGTCGTCCTTCTTCACGGACTCGATCCTGAGGACAGGCTCCTGATGTTTCAGGGGTTTCCCGTCTTTGAGCCAACCGATGGTTTTCACTGGATTTCCTTCATAATTACACGTAAAGGTGGCGGGTCTCCCAAAATCGACTGTTTGAGTGAGAGGTTCTATTTTGGCGGACAAAGGTGCCGTGACGGTCAGGACAGTTTCAACACTCTCTCCGCCGACAGAATTGTTGACGACACAGAGATATTTTCCGCTGTCTTCGACTTTGGCTTCTTTGATGATTAAAGTGCCACTAACTTGTTTGACTCGGTCGTTCAAGGCTACAGCTTGTTTTCTGGATGTGCCATCGACAAATTTGTACCACCTGAAAACGAACAATACAGTTAATTTTATACAAACTTTATAATAATAAACGACAGATTGGGAACGCGGCCTAACACCTAATCCTGACAGAGTTGGACAGAGAAAGAGGAATAATTTTATGGAATTTAAATTTTTTGATGATTTGAAATTCGAATGGCGATGGACAAGCCCACTTAAATAACAGCTGTATATATAAACATTAAAAGCCCAGTTTGGATCAAAGAACTTAGGAAAACTATAAAAGTTCAACTGAATACATCGACAGATTCGAACTTTTCAAAACAATAAGACTCCTTTCCGGCTGGAAAATATAAAGCTTTCTAAGGCGTTTACAGTAAAGTGTTCTGTAAGGAGAAGAACTACAATACTTTTTTTGAAGGGGAGCGAAAACGTGACTGCATGGGTTCGATTCCCACATCATTCGCGTCTCCCCTCGCTTTGAGAGTGACTGTGCCATTGTCGCCCTTATTATGGTCTTTATTAATTCGAAAGCGGGAATCGACAACAGTGGCGAGAGTAAATTTTTAAAATTAAAAAAATTACCTTTTAATCTGATGAAATCCCGATAATATGAGACAGGCAGAGTGTTACTTATATACTTAATTAATATATGTATACTTACTTAAACGAAGGAACTGGGTAACCCTGAGCAGAGCAAAGCATAGCCCCGATTGAACCCGTTTCTGCAGTTTTTTCGTGAAACCTACTATCGTGTGTTTTAGGAGCAACACTATTTGTGGGTTCTAGAAAGGAAACGCATAAAATTCTGATCGTTTGGAATGAGAAGCGTAACGATCACGGCCTGAATGTTGCGATAAATAAAAACGAAATGGAAAACAAAAAGTGGTTCATGGAGAATGCGAAGAAGGCAAAATCAAAAAAGATTCTCTCACTCACCGAAGTTAAGGCACATTACTTTCGGTGACTTACCTGAAATTGGGTACTGGGAATCCTTGAGCCGAACACATAAGGGTAAAGCTTTGACCAGACTTTCGGACGAAAGAACTGATCTTATCGTCCGTCGAGAAAATTGGTGCTTTCGTTCCGACTGGCTCTGTGGTGATCGAAAGGCAGATTTAGGGCTTTATAGCTGACAGCAGCCATTTGGAGCACAACCCCCACTACTTTTTCTTTCGCGGGGGATAACGCCCCAGATGGTTAGGAAAATTAAGAGTAAAGTCCTAAGTCGTTTTAGATCTAAAACGTTCCTTACAAACACATCAATGGCAAAAAAGATATGGATAAAGAACATTTTTTGTCTAAATCGCCTTGAGGAGCTCTAAAATATGAATTTGTCACTATAGAAGTTGTACTAAGTAATTACCTGAATGATGGCACAGGAAATGCCTGAGCAGGGCAAGTGAGTGACAACCCCCGACCGGATTTTCGAATTATAGACGCTAATTTAATGTCGGTTGAAAATGCGGGCGATTTAGCCCCCATCGGTTCTAAAACAGTTTTCATTCCCTTTAATTACAATTCTGTAAATTACTCTGGCGCCTGATGTTGGTAATTGAACGTAGTTGCGCAGTCGCAAAAAAAGATACCTAAGTGCTTAATATAAGGAGTGGTCGGAGAAAGATGAAAAAGCGATGGACTAAAAAACGTGTGACTACAAACGTCAGATTGTTATTGACTAAATCTCGCAATTTATAAATTAAGAACTAATGGTCTAATTAACAGTTGGAAAAAAGATAATTAAGAAATTAAATTTTTCCTTCGAAATAAGTAATTTAAAAATTGAAAAGCAATTTAAGACGAATTATAGGACTTTGAGAAACCAAAAAGAGATGCCTAACAGTCCCGAGCTGCAGAACAACCACTGTTTTGTGTTACTCCCTTAAAGTTAGGACAGCATTCTAAAATTTGGAAAAGTCACAAACCTGAATTTCGGTACAGGAAACCCTTGAGCGAGGCACACAATTCCGAAACTGCTTCCCGATTGCTTCTTGAAAGAGCGACTAAAGTCTTCGGTGGAAAACTTTGGGGCTTCCGCACTCAAAGGCTCTTAAAAAACCATTCAGAAACAGAGATTTTCAAGAGATTCAATTTGCTATTACCTGTACTTTGGCACAGGATACCCCTGTGCTTGGCATAATAATCCAAAACTCTGACCGAAACTTCGAATAAATGACGAACTGTACGCATCCGATGGAAATTTTGGTCCCTTCAGTCCTACGGGCTCTGATTTTCCATTAAAAATAAACATTAAAAATATTATTACAGTAGAAACCGTACTTCATATGTTACAAAACGGGGATTGCGGTGGGCAACGTAATAGTGATTGGATAAGAGATCAAAAATCGGTTTCTACTGCACTCATATTTAAGTCGTACCATCACCTTTGTGTCCTAAACTGTCATAAATGACCAATCGGATTATCACTTTGCATATATTCGTTATGATCCTCTTCGACTGAAACGGCTGTATTAAGCAATCAAACGTACCTGAAAGATGGCACTGGAAAACCCTGTGCTTGGCATAGGAGAGCAAAACTTGACCCTCGTCTTTGTTCAAATGAGAAGACTTTAGAAGTGACCGAAAAAGTTGGAGCTTTCGCCCCCACCGGCTCTAAACATCATAAAAACAAACCGTGTAACAGACATTATCATAAGCCTGTACCTGAATGAAGGAACCGGAAATCCTTGAGCAGGACACATTAAACTGAAGCTGACATCTAACTTGGCCACGAAACCGCGAATATTATCGAGTGTCGCCAGGGTGGAAAACTTAGGCGAGGCACTTCCAACGGGTTCTACAGAGAAAAACAGCAAATCCTTACCTGCGCGGGACAGAGCAAAGAGGGGAGGGACCACCGATCTCACCATCCCTCGCGAGTAATTTCATTAGCGAATTCAACTCGGGGTTAATGTTCGGCCTTTGACATACCTAAAACTTGGAACGGGGAAACCCTGAGCAGGACACAGCAACGTCACATTCATAACCGCCTGTATTTCGAGGGCCCTCAGTTTGAAATCCAAAGAATTAAACTTCGGCTTCGTGCTTCCGACGGGTTCTTTCAAGAAAAAATTCAAAAATCCAGCAAAACCAACAGGACTTTTCAGAAACGGCTGAATTTGCCATTGTTTATGAGCAGTTTTTCCACTTTGGAAAACTCCTTACCTAAAAGAAGGAACCGGAAATCCTTGGGCGGGGCACATGAACGTGACACTTTTGCTCATGAGGCCCCTGAAACCTCTGGTGTCATCCACAGTGGGGAATTTCGGTTTGGTAAACCCTACCGGTTCTGCGGAGATGAAAGAAAGTTACTGGAGATATCTTACCGATAGGAGGGGACTGGGAATCCCTGAGCAGGGCACATCAGACTCAGAGCAACGTTTGCGGTGAAAGGGAAATCCCGCTTCACTTCAGCGCCAAACATAGGCTTTGTGCTTCCCACTGGCTCTAAACAACAGTTTGAGTTAATTCTATTAAATCTTCCTGGTCGCTCCCAAATTTAAATTTACAGTCAAGTGTTAATGCGCTATTAGATCAACCCGAATATTAAATGGCGAGAAATATGACCTTCATACAATAAGTTAAATGGTAATATTAATACGACAAAGCCAAAAGCCAAACTGTGTGAATAATAAGGAACTGAGTAAAATTTGTCAACAGACAGTCTATCTTAATTGGCTGCTTTCACTGAAGGCAGTGGCTCACCAATTTACAAGTATCAACTTTTATTAAGGCGCTCACTCGAATCGGCAGAAAAACTGCTCATAAACAAAGCAAACGACAGCGACTAACACAGGTTTACCTGAATGCGGGCATAGGGAATCCTTGAGCAGGGCATAACATGGATAATTCTGCATTAGCTGGAGTGCGAGTTTCTCTCTTCACTTCCGACACGAATGTTGGCAAAGTGCTACCTACGGGTTCTGTGGGTTCAAATAATTTTTTCATTTTAAATTTGAGCACTTGAAAGGTTGCCCTGCACATTGGGACAGGAACCCCTGGCACGATACCATAATAATATCAAGGAAATACGAAGAGTAGAGACGAACTGCAAATGGGTTATAATACAGGAATAAATGAAATCAAACAACCTAAAGCAACAGGTACATCCCAAAGCGAATATCCAGAACAAGAGCATGCAGCTGGGGAGAACCGTTCCTCGTCTTAATAATAAAAAGATAACATCACCTAAACGAAGGCACAGGAAATCCCTGAGCAGGACAAAGAAGCGTGAACGGTCTCGAAACGGCAACGAAGCTCCTGACCATATCCAGATTTGGAAATTTTGGTTTCGTGATTCCAACGGGTTCTGCCAAAGTTATATTACTTAGTTTACATATGTGTCCTTACCGATAAACGGGAACGGGAAACCCAACCGCCGGGCACATTAATGCGAAGTCTTTTTTATACTCTGTTATTATCCTGAGTATATCCAGAGTTTGAAGCTTCGGCTTTGTGCTGCCCACCGGCTCTGTTGGGATTTTTCAAAAAATTTAAAACGACCGATTTTTAAAGGGAAGAGACTGCCAGATGGGATAAAGAACCCCTAATCCAAGCCGTGAAAAAAATATTTGTTAGAACAAAATTCTTACCGATATCTGTCCCAGGGGTGTTTGGATTACAATAACAATCACTATTATGACCTCTAAAACTGAAAGAGGTTTTTCCCTCAGGAGGCCGTGAATATCTTACCGAATAGAAGGAACAGGGAAACCTTGAGCTGGGCACAGAATCGTCAATGTATCATCGGCGAGACCTCTGAATCCTAAGACATCGACAGCACTGGGGAACTTTGGCTTGATCCTTCCGACCGGCTCTGGCCAATAAAAGGGACGAGTTCAAAGCACTTTTATTGTGGCTACGGTTGAGGATAGGTACCTGCTGAATTAGGCACTATCCAGTGCGCTTTCATTCTGACTCGACCGACTGGTTCCGGGTTTCCGGTTCTTTCGACAGAACTGTCACCAAGAACTTACCTAAAACTAGGCAATGGAAACCCCTGAGCTGGGCATAACAGGGTGGCACTCTTAGAGTAGGATGTTTCGAATCCCCGAATGTTATCCACTGTAGGAAATTTTGGTTTGGTACTCCCGACTGGTTCTAAAGAGCAAAAAATTCTTACCTAAGCATCTCATCCCCTCAAAACGAAACCACTCTCTCCAATTAACACTCATTCGCATCTACGAGAAATCTCCTCACCTGAAGGAAGGAACGGGAAATCCCTGAACTGGGCACTTTTACTCACGGGGAGGTTAAGTTGAAATACAATAAAGTGTCCCAAGTCGCTACCAAACTGATTCTGCAGAGTAAAATATTTTCCAAAAAGATTTACCTGTAAGATGGTACCGGGAATCCTTGAGCAGGACAAAGCAGAGCAATCGAAGAAGATTGTGCAAAGTGATAATCCTTTTCGGTCAATGGAAATTTAGGTATCGTGCTGCCCACGGGTTCTGTTAGTGAAACAATGACCTAATTTAGGAGATCTTTTATTCTCTTTTGTGCTTGGCCACAGCATTAACACTGCGCGTCGGAAATTTGCGAGATCAACCAAAACCAATGATAAATTATTTTCACTTTTCCAAATTCAAGTTCATATTAAACCGTAAATTTAAAAGAACCGGTCGAATGGAATGTGCCCTAACTTCAGGGGTACCTTATCCCAACATTCAGGCAATAATTAAAAACTAAATCGAACTTATAAAATAATCAATTTGTCAAGATAAAAAACTTTCAAAAGCTCGGAAAACAATATTTCGCATAACAAAATGCACTGTGCGAGCTTTTGGTTATTTTTTATCTTTTCCCATGACATATGACAAGAGGAGTTCAAAAACCGTCGCAGTCTCATACCTAATTAAAACTCCGGCTGAGTAATACATTTTCTGTTGCTTTTTAAATTGCAATTTATTTTCTAAAATTAGCTCCGCATTAAGACTTATATCCTTCAGTTTTTTTACCCCAATTCCTTAATTACATGGTTTCAAAACTAAACTGCGGCAACCAAAATTAATATGTTTGTTTTTAAATTATACTTCTGAACTCCTCTTTATTATAACCAACCATTCTCGGCATTTTTTAGTTGATTAATTAATTTCAAATTTATGTTTAAATCACTCTGAGTTAAAATATGTATCTGAAATCTTAAAAAAAAGAAATCGAGACAATTTCATGTCGGGAATGACTGATTTTAAAAAATGATTTATAATTTTAAAATAAAGATATCAACGTCTTGGAGATTTGATTGGAAGAATTTTAAAATTAACGAAAAATATTTTCGTTATATTGCAATTTTTTACACTTTAATTAGAATTTTATGAGTATTAAAAATCAATGTATTTATACTTTGAATAGCAATTATAAAATACGTAACATTAAAAATTCGAGCATTATCTCCTAATATCGCCCAAAACCTTTGTATCTTTTTGGTTAGAGTATTACATAAACAATTAAAAAAATTCAGAGTCACAAGAAAGCGCTGAATGTATTATCTCCAAGAAGCTGTCATCACAAAAAAAGCCTGAACTGAATCATTGACGGCTGTCTGAGACTCACAGAGACGATTTAAACAAAATTAAGACAGTTATAATTAAAGCATCGGCTATTCAATAAATTCATTTTCGGAGAAATGCAAAATTAATTTAAATTTTCCATTTTTTTCTCCAAAATGTTCTAGTTTGCCACCATTCTGCAGCCAAATTCTACAATAAAAGAGTCTGAGGGCGCCCAGAGGGCCAACATAATTATCCCAGTGACTGGGCATCCTTGCTTTGGCAACTTATTTTGGTAACTTTCAGCAACTGCATGAGCAGTGCTGCGAGTGGGCCGAACGGGTTTAATGAACACCGTTAAATGCGATTAAAGTTAGCATAAGTGTATTTAACATTTCCCATACCGCATCTCGGCTTCGACTCCTCAAAAGGGTTATTAAAGCCAGTTAGTCTTGGACATTATGTGTGAATTTGGAATGATTCAGTTCGACTTATATCTCCACACGAAGGGAGTACTAATCACATTTCCTGTAAAAACTGCGGTTTGCTATTTTTTATTACCCTCCGTAAGTTCGAATGTTATTATTTTTGATAAACAATTTTGAAACTCGCAATTAAGAATCAACAGTTTCGAAGTTTTAAATTTTTATCTACAAAAACACGCTACCGTTCAGCAAAAGCTCACATTATTGGTTTAATAGTTTATCAAAAATATCAACCGAAATCTATCGTTTTTGAGTTACATAATTTGCGATTAGTATTCCCTTTTGTAATCGAAAAAAATTACGGACTTTTTTCAGTAAATAATTAATGAATAACAAATGATTACCGGTAATAACGAGGCGGCCTTTTGTGGCGCTTAATCGTGTCTCTCCCGTTAGTCTGTGCTTAGTTCGGCACTGATACGATTTGTAACCATCCTCCGGTCCAACGTCCCGAATATGCAGTTCACCCGAAGGTAAAACCAAATATTTTCCATCTGAAAAGTTTTAATAAAAATATTAGGAAGAGTTTTGGAGTCGATTCCAAAATGACAAATAACCAGCGCTTTCCATCCAGTTTGTAATGAGAGAATGTTGTAATAAGAAATTAAATGATGTTATAACATCAAAGTCCTTTTAGAGGACCACAACTTGAGTCAATATATAAGAATTTAATAAAAACAATTGATTTGAACATTATACTAATGAGTGATAGCCGGGAAGCTTTGAATATAATATCAAATACTATGTGAAAATACCGGTCGAAAAGCGCTGGCGAAAATATAAGAATTCAAATTTCTGAAAGCGTTATTGATTGTATTATTACAATATCGGTTAGTGATCATTCAAAATTCTAAAACCGAATTTTAGACAAGCAAAAATTTGAAATTTTTCCCAAGTAAACGATTTCAGAAATGTTGAATTTTTTCCAAAAATTTCACTAAGATTAAACAAGAGCGAGCTACTTCAGACCATTTTCATGTTAAAAATAAAAACCCATTTTGTTCCGAAGATTTCTAAAAAAATAATTCATAAAAATGGAATGAGCATCCGCTCCGCAATAATCAAAGGCAAAAAATAAAGTGTGATATGTCTTAAAAGGGGATTCATTCATAAGTCTGCGAATGATTAGTTTTATAGCATAAAACCTTTTTATAAGCAAAATACTGAAAGCAATATCATCAGTTATAGAAGCAATAAACAAACTTTCGAGACCTTAACCGAAAGTGATCCTTTCAAATAGAAGTGAAACGGGCGCCTTTCCTTTTAACAAAGAGCATAATTAGATTAGATTGGGTTTTCTTAAAAATTTTTGAAAAATTCTTAGGAAATATTTTTGAAGGTGTAAAATCGAATAAAGAATTTGGCTCCCTAACCAAAAGACAAAAACATTTTTTTAAAAGCTATGATAAATTTCAAAGGCACTTTACTAAAATCTGGTCTGACTAATCATTCGCAGTATTTGATAATTTTAGCTTCTCTTTCATTTATTTTTCTTATCTAAAACTGAGTAATAAAATAATGTCAGAAAATAATAAACCACATCAGATATCCCATAAACATATATAATAGATGTGTATTTGAAAAAGTTTCAATAGAGAACTCGTACAAGTTTGAATCAAAGTATAATAGGCAATCACTCCAAAATTAGGCAAAATGAGTCATGAAAATTAACTAAATTGCCATTACTCAAATTAATCATTTTCTAAGTTGGCAAAGAAAAAAGTAGAAATGTGACAGCTTCAAAAAGGCTACAGTAATACAAACAAATGAATGCTAAGAAAATTAAGGCAAAACTGTGAAGTAAGACCTCCAATTTTTATTTTATGTAAAATAAAAATTTTTTTCAAAAGCTCACTTAAAAATTTCAATTAACAGCTTTATTAAAAAACTAGAAAGAGAAGTTAAAAATATTTTAATTACCATTAAAACCTCTTTTAAAATACTTTAATAAATTATTTAAAAAAAAAAAACTTTTCTACTGTTTAAAGCATTTATTACGAATAAATATAAAAATCTTTTAGAAATATTATTTTTTTGAAAAGTGGTTTTAATGTATGTAATACTTAAAAAATAGACTAAAAGTATTTTTGGGAGGAGAGATTGAGAATTAAAACAATGACGTTCCCTCGTACCATAGCCATCATCGGTACTAGAGGGCGTTATAAGAAAACTCCCGTCTTCGACCCAGGCCAATACGAAAACGTAATCTGCGACAAAACTGGGGATGTGGCATTTAATAATAGCCGAATTGCCACGAAGAACATATTCGTCCATAACATTAACCTCGTATCTCTGGGTGACAACTGCAACCAACCAACAAAAATTATTCCCATCATTGTTTTAATCCCACCCTCAACTTTGGTGACACTGATTTGACCTTTGATATGATTCCGCCGCTCCTGAAACTTACAATAGTCATTTAACACTGCTTAGACCTATGCGAGCCACGTTTTCAAAAAAAGACCGCACCTTCAAAAAAGGCACGAATGCTTTTACAGTGAAAAAGCTGAGGTCCTCTTTTGAAGTTCTCCCCGAAAAGTTCGCAACTGCGGAACTGACGAGTCTCGATAGAATACTTTTTAAACTGTTTAAAATGGGAGGTACCACCAACGAGAGAGCCCTGACAAATTCAAAATAACCTATAAACCTACGATGTAAGATTGAAAACCCAATCGTACCCTGCGGGGCGTCAATGAGGTCCTTTAAAAAGCTATCGCCTTCGTCCGAAACCCATTCAACGACATCGATAAAATCGGCCACGAAACTCGGGATCTGACATTTCAATATGGCCGTGTTACCTCGAAGTACGAATTCATCGGAAACGCGACTCTGATAGAACTGTTGGACAACTAAAATTAAAATAAGAAAATGACAGACGCAGCAACAGGACTCCATTCGGGCGACCTCTTAACGAAAACCCTCCAAGAAAATTCTCCCTCAGAGAAAAGTTCTGCGAACAGACCGACATTACTCCAGAATGAGAAAGCCAACTCATTTACCATAGTCGGAATTAGGGTAATAAGTATTCCCGTCTGTGTCGATCCACATTTCGACAAAAACGAAATCGGCAACGAAGCTGGGGACTTCGCATTTCATGATGGCCGAATTCCCCCGGATGACGTATTCGTTATCTGCCTCTGTTTCAAAGGCTTGAATCACGACTTAAGAATAAAGAAAAATTAAAAATTATCCAAGGAACAAAACGGCAAAGGAACGAGCGAAAGACGAGCGACCGCAGCTGGAAAAAAGATTCGTTACTGCTGAAACTATAGTCTTAAATGTGCACAGTAAATTACCATAATTAATTTCAGAGGAATGAGCAAAAGTCTCTCCCATATCAGACACCCAAGCAACTACGCTCACAAAATCAGCGACGAAACTTGGAATTTTGCATTTCATTACTGCTGAATTACCACGAATGACATACTCATTTTCGGCTTCCGTTAAGTAGTACTGACTCACCACTAAATTCAAAAAAATATTAATTAACGTGCGATATTTAAAAAATTAAAAAAAAAAAACGGGAATTCGATCGCGACGGGCTCGAGATAAAAAATTCCGTCGAGGGCGAAATTGTTTTAAGTCCTTCACCTAAAATAAATAACGACGTTAGATAAACACAGAACTTGCTGGATTACCATAATTCTCTTTCATGTGAGAGATTTCCAGGCTGTCATCAACAAGCCACCCCTCGACCGTAACGTAGTCTGCCACAAACGAAGGGATATTACACTTCAAAATGGCAGTATTGCCTCTGATAACGTACTCTTTCAAAATTTCAGCTGTATAAAACTGATTGACAACTGAAACATTAAGAGCACAAGTCACGAGCACAGCCCTCTTGAATGCAATTTATGCAACAAGGAATACGTCAGTGGGGAATGGCCGGGGCACTTCCCGGGGGCCGCCCAACAGTGCGTTCCTGGGTTCCCAGAAATGTTCCCGATATCGAGACTAGTCAGCAAGCACCGCGAACCGGAAAATGGTGAAGACCCTAACGAGTCGAAATGTAAACCGGAAGTGGCTGATTACCATAGTTTGGTTCGTTCGAAACAAGCTCGGTACCATCTTCATCGATCCAGGCTTCAACGGCAACATAATCAGCAACGAAAGACGGAATGCTGCACTTTAAAACGGCCGTGTTACCCCTTATTACGTATTCTGTCAAAATCTCGGCTTTGTAAAACTGATTGACAACTGAAATCAACGTGCATTAAAAATTGAGAAAAGAGGTGAAAAGAAGGTACGGAGTTCCCTTGTGACCCGAAGGCAAATTAGGCTGGTCGACCTGAAAAGCAGATAAGAGATTTAGTGTAAGGCTGATTTACGACGCAAATATTTACCGTAGCCTTGTGTGGGAAGGTAGACGCTGGAGTCACTGCCGACCCAGGCCTCGACTTTCACGAAATCGACAACGAAAGACGGTATGTTACATTTTAACACAGCAGTGTTGCCTCTGATAACATATTCAGAAACAACTTCCGCTTCGTAATACTGGTTAACAACTGAAATTAATTAAAATTTAACCGTCGACTTATTTTATGAGCGAGACGCCCGAGGTTTGCGGTGCAGCGATAAAAATTAACTCTGGCACTGATAAATAAATTTTCGGAAGAGACACATAAATTTGGTCTCTTCAAAGTGTCTTCACTTTAACAAAACTCAGGTGAATTTGTATCGCTGTTCCGCTCGAGCCGCCATACCTTCCGGCGATGCTATCTGAAATAAGAACAAAGCATTAGCAGTGTTTTATGGGAGTAAGAAATTACCATAGGAGTCTTTCGAGGAATAAGCGTTTCCTGAGTCATCTTGCCAAGAAACGACCGACACGAAATCGGCCACAAAGGACGGGATGCTGCATTTTAAAATGGCCGAATTCCCGCGAATAACGTACTCATTGTTCACCTCAGCCTCGTAAAACTGTTTTACAACTGTGGAAAAACGCTTAAATTAATTTCATAATAACTGCAATGAAACTCCTTCGATGACCACCTGCGAAGGAAGAGCTTCAAATTAATACTGATCGGTTAAAGTCAGTCTTTTACCATAATCATTTCCGAGATATATATCATCCCCTTGATCCGTAATCCACGATACGACCGATACAAAATCAGCGACGAACGACGGAATTTGACATTTTAAAATGGCAGAATTACCCCTGATGACGTATTCCTTGTTTACATCCGTATCGTAGAATTGGGAAACAACTGGAGTCAAAGATTTGTTTTATTTTCGAGAAAAACCAAAGAAATCTTCAATAAACAAAGCTGGTTTCTCGCAGTTTCCAGCACAGTTTCATTTGAGGATGGACAATCTTCGAAACCGTTTTTTATAAAATATTATGAAAATGAACAACATTATGGATATACAAGTAATACTTTATTTTTTATAAATTCTCCTCCGAAAATTGTATAAAACAAGCACTCGTTCATTGTAAATTACTCGCTTTTACCATCGGTGATAATTAATTAAAACAAAAACAACCGCATTTTGTGTGACTCAAACCAATTCTTGGCAAATATCCACTAACTAAAACGAGTAAACTCAACAATGACTTTTTCTGTTGGTTTAATTTAAAGTGCCCAAGTTTCATCTAACTGACGCTTTCCACCAGCTTTGTTCGATGAAGACAACGACCGTCCAGCTTAACATTCTTTTCATCACTGCCCAAAGTAACTGGGAAGATCTCACTGAAGTAAGAATTTGTAAAGAAAATTTTCTCTGCAATTATTATTTGGCTATAAGAAAGATGCTCTCTTGAACATACTAATAAATATCATATTTATTAGAGAGCTTTTAGAAAAACTTTTCGTAATTTGTAAATCATCTAAACAAATTGTGATATAAATTAAATTTTTGCCAAAAATATATTTCCAGAGAGTATAAATCAAAACTTCTAAAAGTGAGCAAATTCATTGGCTATTTATTTTTTAATAAATTTTATTCTTACGTAATAAAATTCAAAGCTCTTATTTTACATAAACAGTTGTATAAATAAATGCCATTTTTTAAATTTTCTTTCAGTTTATTATAAAAAATAGTCCAACTTCAGTGTCGAAAATATTAAAATTGGTTTAAATGATTTTAGATTTATTGTACAAAAATACAAATTAGCACAAAAGAAATTTTAGTTTATGTGGAACATTTTTATATGCTTAACTTTTTTCATTTAAACATAAACGACGTCGTTCGTAAAAAAAAGTAAAATACGTAATTGGATATTTGTATGCGACATAACGATTCAGTCTTTTATAAATACTGTATGTTCCACCTAAACTGCTCTTGTCGTGCCCCCGTTGATTTCTTCAAGGTTGAAGCACTGACCAGTTCCCCAAAGAGGACCTATTTCAATGCTTTACCTCTAAAAGCTTTCGTAAATAAAGATACTTTTTTAGGAGCAGACCACGTAAAAACTGTTGCTTCCTAAGGAAACCCTTTTCCTTTTTCTTGACCGATCTTTATTTACTTTTAGGTGTCCTCTTTATTAAGATTTCGACTCATTACCTGCTCTAACATTAACATCCCTTGAATGGATCGATCCGACGGAGTTCTTGGCCAGGCAAACGTACACTTGAGCGTGAACTTCCTGCCTGTAATCTTCAGCTCTGAATGGTGGGAAAACTAGATTGCCATTCGGAAGCACCTGACCAAAACGAATATATAATTATTTCCGAACACCAAAGGCAGTCAGTAATTTCATCCACAAACAAAGCCACTCAGTGTGAATACCTGTCTCAGTCCCGGAACGTCCCCCACAGCTGTTCCGTCCGAACGCACCCAGATGATCTCCGGTGGAGGGTTACCCCTTGCAGAGCATTCCACTTCGGCTCCGGTGGTGTTCGAGAAGTCCACTCTGTTCGGGGGTTCTTTTATCAAAACTGGTCCGGACGAAGTATCCTCGCAGTTCACTGGAAACGAAACAATCACTGTAGCGATACCTGAAGTATAAATGCTCCCGAAAAACTGTATAATGTTCCCTCCTAATGAATAAATGACAACAGACTCATAAACATATGATGAAATCATAAGCGAAAAAATTGTACTCATAAAAAAGATTCAAAACACAAAGTGTGACTTTAAATTTTTTCCATAATTATACGATCTTTCAAAATATATGACAGCAAATTTGAAGGAGAAACCAAAAAAACCGATTACTTTCGGCTGAGAAATAAGAACAGTTTGAGTCGATATATTTTTATCTGTTAAGCCACTTGTGTTTACTTCCAATACCAGCCGAAACTTTGGCCAAAGGGAATTTAAAATGATCTCACGCGGATTATTTGCAAGTTTTTGTCCGCAAATGTCCTCGGCGGATATTTCTTTATGGGAGTGAATGAAAGACCAAAAGCGATGTTTAAGATTCATAGTAGTGTGCCCATAAACGCCCAATTTAAAAACAGTTTCCTGTCAGCCTGAATGTGGACGATGGCTTTATTAGTCGTGCACGCTCCCTTATTAATAACAGCCGATTTAGGGCGAGAATACATCTTAAGCTTTTCCTCATTCCTTGAACTCACAGAAATACAGCAAAAGTTTTTAAGAAGAAAAGAAAATTTGATTCATCTCAAACAGTGCTCGAAATTTTTATTATTTTTAACTACTCAATACTTCGTAAATTAAAACACATGAAATATATTTATACAATTGGTATAAATTTAAGGGAAAAAACCACCTCAATAAGAAAACAACATGTAGGCAGCTGATTAAATTTCTCGGACCGAAAAAGTTTTCAGGTTTCTCTCTCTCTAACCCTTTCATCTTCCAAAGAGTCAAAGAAAAGAGTTCAACGATTTCTGTCTTCCCCATGATGCGACACAGTGGTCACTTTTGTTATTGAAATGAAGCAGGCAAAGAATGCGGGCTTGTCAAAGGATGAGCTTCAATATCGACATAGGAGAGCCGTATCTGTTTCTTGTAGCCTAAACAGTCTTAACATATGCAAGAGAAAATTTAATCCAAGATTGGCGAGGTTGATGTCTTTTATCGACACATGATAATAACAAAAACAAGTTGGATTAATTTTCTCAGGAATTGCAGGAGTGGCTTTGACCCGACATATCGAATGTTAGTGCCAACTCGGGAAACAATTGTCTATTGGTCCGTTATCAAGACAAAGAGTTACGCTATTTGGACACAGCAGGGCGAAACTTTCTTTATCTGAGGTTAATGTATTATTTTCTTTTGCATAAATCTTGAAAGTTTCTTTTTAAGCAAAATTTCGGCAAATTTAAGCAAAAATTCAAAAAAGAAAGGAGTCAATACTAAAATATAACATCATAATATGGAAAACTTCCTTTTCTGATTTTTTCATAACTGTGTTTCCAAGATATTCGATTCAGGTTCTTTGAATAGTTATACAAGGGTCGTAGCAACATTGACCGTGGCAGTTCCTTTCATAATAAAAACTGTCACGTACTTATTCCAAAAATAATATGTTACTCAAGGTGACTGCATCAACTATTTTGTGTGTTCCCACATCCCCGTTTCCTTTCCGAAATTCTTTTTTTTTTTTAAATAATTTTCAACAATCTGATAAATACTGTGTATCCATGTGGTAACCGGCAATAAATTATTTAGAACCAATGACAACATGATCAGTTGTACTATACTAAATTATTCATTGCAATATTGTTGAGAGTTTCATTAGAGACAATGAACTTGTCCATTAGCTGAGTGTGTAAAACTTAAAATGCCATCATGTTATGCAATGAATTTTTCTTCATTTCTGTAGATAACGACTGAAACTGATGAAGCAATCTTTCTACAAACGCAAAAAGGAAATCAACACTTAATCCGCAAAAGTTCTTCCCTCCCCACTTAAAAAGCGAGTAATTAATTATGAAGTAAACATATCCACACTGCCTTCATTTGACCACAGGTACTATTCAAGTCCAGACAGTAAAAGTACCCCAAAGACATAATATAAAGTGGAGTTGGAGGAAAAAAATCAAAGGACCATTAAATGAAAAAGAAATAGAGGCGGCAGATGCAGGATCTGCGAAACATGTGCTCCAAACACCAGGTGCGTAACGCAGCATTGTGTTTGGGTTTTTAAAAAGAGATTTCGTGAATCACCAGCATTCAGGTTCACTCGATATTTCGTCCCTATGGGAGAATGGGCGTTGTTTATAAAAAACCAGTCATTTCGCACGATAAAAAGATTAGGAGGAGACACTTGACAAGAACTTGGGACATTCGGTCGCGTGCTTCTAACCTTTCAGAAAAGTCACAATTTTACTTTTAGCCTCCAGGCTTATGAGGAAGCTCCCTTTTATTCATTAAAACAACCCTCATCATTCATAAAATAGCACAAGATTTAGCACCTTCGTCTGAATTTAAATCTTCAAGAAAACCCGAAACTTTTGTAATAAAAGTTATTTAATTAACTTTATTTTGGATTTATAATAAAATTTTAATATTTATTTTCGTATAATCAAGCAATGATTCTAAATTATATTCAGCGTACGTAAATTTTTTCACATATTTGTCTTTTAATAAAAATGTAAAAAAACCACATAATTTAAACGAAAAATAATTCTCATAGTTTTTCCAAGTGTAGTTACAGATTTCGAGCGAACGACTACCATAAGTTTCTCATATAGAAAGGGAACTGTTAATTTATTGAATTAACTTAAATTACCTTTATTGGTTAAATGACGAACCAGTCAATGCTTCTTTTTCGCAATAAAATATATCGTTACAATAAAAAAAAGGTATTTTAATGCGCATTCAATTGACTAATTTTTAAGGCTTTTTTTTCGATAGATTTTCATTCGGACTAAAAATCAAAAGTTTTGTTTTTCTTTTACCCTCTGATTGGAAATTTCCAAAGCGCCACTTAATTCTGAACCACGTGGACTGTTTTTTTTTTTTAAATTAAAAAAACGCAAACGAACATGTGTTGGCATTCATCAAAGTGGGGGGGATGATGAGCTGCCACCATGCACGCTAACCGGGAAGGTTCCTTCCTTTTTCCTTAATTGACTAACCTCATTTCCTCGAATAAATTCGAAAGCTTTCTCTAATATATCAGTCGGTGGAAAGTACGGACAAAAATTTTTGACTTTCATCAATTCAACAATTGATAATAAACTGGATTTCAGATTTTTACGTCTTTTCATGGAAAACACTGTTTTAAAAATTGTACAGGAAGCGATGATAAACATCATAAATTATCGGAATAAGAGTATAGAACAAATAAGTTTTCTATCAAATTAACATACATGAGAAAACGATTGATTTTGCGATTCAGTAACTTAAATAAATATATAAAGCTGGAAGATGAAAGGATGAGCGTTGGATCAGCTGCAACCAAAACCTGACAGGCACTTGGGAGGTACCACCTGGCGTTTTTTACATAAATAAATTTACAGATTCCTGCACTTGGCCACACTTTTCTTATTTAACAGATGATTTCAGGGACGATACAAACAAAACTCGATCGTCCAGACGGTGGCAATTAACGTGAAAAATTGTCGTCCTTAATAATAATTGAAAAGCTAACAATATTACGGAAGTTCAAAGAAACCGACCATTTATTTCTTCCTAGCGGCCGCCATTATAATAATTTGGCTCTTAAAAAAGCTCCTGGACGGATGTGCGAGCTCTTCATCGTGACATAAAAAAATTAAACCAAGAGTAATGTCGTGTGAGTAACGCTCAGCACGAAATGTTTGTGTTCGAAAAAGGGACATATTCTTTTATGCCGGTTTATTTAGGCCTCTTAATAAAGCGGCTTAAAAAGCTTGGCTTCTTCGAGGACGTAATTTTTTTGTAATGCTTATTAACTAAAAGACGTTTGCTTGAATTTTGCGGGTGTTCAGTTGCGGTTGATATACCCGTGTAAATTTTTATTAAGTAAAACATGGATGAAAGGAAGAGTTTAAAAACATATCGGGCAGGGATCATTAAACGGGAAGGGGTGCGAGGGGAAGAATCAAAAGGGAAGAAATAGGGGACAAAATGAATCATAGACTTGAGAGTTTTGGCTCTGCCGTTTCTACTGACAGTATCGTTAATGTGATAGCTTTTTATTAATTTTTTCTCTTCAAATTTTTCCCACCGTGAAAATAATTTAAAATCGGCGAAGACTAAAAAATAGGGGAGATCGTTGAATTTAGTCGAAAGGGATTTTAACTGATAAAATTTTACGAAAATAAAGCGGATGCTCTTCGTTCTTTTTAAAAAAATTATATTTGGAAACTAATTCTGTTTCCAATAAGAGTCCCCCCGGAGTTTAAAGTTCAACGCGAACCCATACTGACAATTTCTCCGAATAAGATTTTTATATAAAAAAAAAATACAGAAAACATGTAAATCTTGGCCATCTCAATTTAAATGGATTTCTGAACACAAGCAGGTGTTACAAAGAAGGATTCTCAAGTTACTGTCATAGATTTTTTTTTTAATATCTCATCACCCACAGTTTAAAAAACTGTTGTTATCCTTCCCCTTTCCTTCCTTTTTACATAAGGAACAATCCCAATGTGCAGTGCAAAATTGTAATACAATACTTTCAGCCCCAGATGCTCAAGCAAAATAAATGGAGCAACCATTTCATAATGACATCACTTATCCCATTTTAGAAAAGAAGGAGCAAAAATTCTTTGTTTTTTTTTTCAAGGTTGTGACAGAGGTTACTCATGAACTTCACATGGCTCTTTTATAATTTAAATGACAGCTGCATAAATTCAGCAAAATATAATTCTCACTGTACAGTCTGAAAAAATAATTCAGACCCAAATTATTGGAATTGCTAACATTTATACATTTCAGATCTTTGTGTTTTATTCACCATTTGCTTTTTAGATACATAAAAGTGTTCTTTTAATACCAAATGCATATAATGCTAGAATATTACTCAGCATTATTAAAATGACTACACATAATTTTAAAGTTTGATACAACTAAACAATAAGAATTCTATATTAAAAAGCATTTAAAAGCTCCTTTAAGACAAACATCCTTTAATAATCCAAAAGATTGAATTACACTTCATGGAAGCATAATAAACAAATAGTAAACAAGCACAGTGTGGTTGGTTTTTACTAATTATTTTTATCCAATAATTCTCTTTACATACCATTTGAAAATAAAAAACAAATTAAAGCAAAAATCCAAGAGATTGAAGACAGATTCTCCATTCTTCCCAAGAAAAAGTAGTTAATGTATCCACTCAAATTAGCACATTTCACTGAAATAATCACTTTGAACACCACAAATATTATTTTATTAAATATCCAGTATGAGATTTGAACATTCACATGGATACCATGAAAGGGTATCCAATGCTCTTTTGATCCTCTGTGAGCCTGAAACAAAACCAAAGAACACAAATTAGCCATTTAACCTCAAACTTGGTTTAAATTTTCCTTAGATAATTTCAAGTGTGCACATACTAATTGTAAATTGTTGGTTTAATGGATGTCAAATTTTTTTATTATCAAAAATTGGGAGTCAAATCCCTTATCAGTTAAGGTATTGTTTACAATTAAAACTGATTGATATCAATGTTTAATTCATGGTAAATGTAAACAAAGCATGCATTCAGCCTTCAAAATTTATTAATTTCTCTTTCGCCGAATTTCCCTTTAATCTCCAGAGCCGGACCTTAAATTTTTAAAAGAAAAATTCCCGCCAATGCGATAACATTGGGTTTAGCCTTTCAGGAACTTATGAGTAGTTTAATTCCACGCCCTCATTCAGTTTCTCAAGACCGTAAAAAAATGAGTAAAAGCAGTTAAAACTTTCGATTGTCGCTTGTCAAGTTCAGATAATGTATGCCTCGCTTCCAAAATGAAATCAAGCGCAAATCATAAAATTTTTAAAAGACTGTTGACAGTTTTCTTGAAATGAGCATGGCGGCTCTCATTTTTGTTTTGATTTCATTCTCATTAAAAAACATTTATTTATAATTATGAGGGGGCTCTTGAAAGCTGTAACCCTTTGATTTAGGAACGATACTCACCACAGAAACGCACGGGTTTATTAATCCTCAAGCAGTTATTTCAGATTAGGCTGACTAAAATAGAAATATAACCCCGGAAAAAAGTTGAATCACAATAAAATACTCCCACCGCGCGTCTGCTGTCTACTATAACTAAGCAGATGGTTCGGATTTGTCATGTGCGTAGCAGAAAGCATTTAAATGGAGACGACCACCAGACGACTCTTGCTTTTTTCCAGCCAAATTTTTCCTTATTTTCAGAATGGAAGCTCTTTATTTTTTGCTATGGGATTAAGAAGCGCATCGTATTTGTCACTATTAACACAATCATATTAAGATTTTTAAAGGATTACGGTAATTCAGGGCATTGTTTACTATGCTGAGATTAAAATTAATCACTGTAGTTAGTTATTTTTTCCGCTAGACTGCGGCCAGAGAGTTTGAATCGAACTTTTTTTAACACCTAAACGTTATCAATGGAAGTTTTATTTCGTTATATTATCGAGCGGGAGTCGCATCAAACACAACTATATTAATCTTAGTTTTAAGTACTTTTTGAATAGTAATGAATATTTGCTAACGGTCATTTTAAATTCAGAATTTTCGGTCCGACCGGCAAAGAGTTGAGGTTAGGAGGAAATGAACTTAATGAATTAGTCACCCAATGTGATTGACATAAGGCAGATTTTTATTGTGAGAGAGTGTCTTTGAGTTTAATCAAAATAAAGCCTGTTTATTTTCTGATTCTCTAATTTGGAAGAACTCTTTTATCTACAACAGTTGATAACTAAAATCAGCCTTTGCAATTTATTCTTGAGTGATCACAGAAAATCTATCAATGGGATAATTCTTCTTCAGTTCCAAAGTATACAGTTCTCCTTCAAATAAATGACAACTGTTTCCTTAATTATTATAATATAAATAAATATTTCTTCCACATTTCACCTGTAAGTATTAGGGGTTTTCTCACTGTACAAACTTTTTTCAATACAACTCAGATTTTAATGATACATCAAATTCAGAAAAAATAAATAAATTCACATGTTCAAATTAGGGAGAGAGAGAAGCCCACTTACAATATATGAAAATTATATAACAGTATATTCATAAGTAAGTTACACTGAAACAAATAGATAGACAACAAGAAAACACCATGAAGTGAAAAATTGAATAAATAAATAAACAGTAAATATGTAATAAATAAATAAACAAAAAGTATATAATAAATATTAAAACAATAAATATATAATATATAATAAAATAAATAAATATATAATAAATATCAATAGATCTGCAAATAAATAGAATAAACAGAAATGCAGTAATTAAATTATAATTATAATTTTTATATATATATTTTATGATTTTTTATTTATTTTTTATAATTTTTTATATATTTTTTAATAATATTTTATTATTTTTATAATTTATAAAGCAATAATTAAAATTATTAAATAGACAAGTAAATAATAATAAATAAAAATAAAACATTAAATAAATAAATAATAAGTATATAATAAATAACAGTAATTTTGCAAATAAGTAGACAACTAATAAATAGCCAGGTTTCTTAAAAATAAATAGATAAATGAACAATAAATATAAAACAAAACAAAACAAGACAGAGAAAAGTGGGGGTTAATTATTACAAAATATCCTAATTAAAAGATCATTGTTTACTTACCTGTCAAATTTAAAAATGAAACTTTTTCTTCAGGTTATAAAGTAGGAAAATGCAGGAAGGTTTACAGAAAAAAATTTAACTGAACATTCTTTTGAAATTTTTTACAATATATTTCTTTACTTATAAATTAAAAACTTAATATTACATGCAATTAGAGTAGTTCCAAATATTGGATACAATTATTCTATAAATATTTAAGCATTACTTACTTATGGGTTCATCAATGCATGTAAAAATTCAATTTTTAAAATATGCTAATCACAAAACTTTCAATTTTTGCTTTGCTAACAGACTATTAAACACTTTTAATCCAGAAGAAATCACTAAAAAGTTTTCTAAAAATTTCTACTTTGCAAAAGTTACCTCAATTTATTTAATGTTACAATTAATAAATATGTCTAAATTCCTTTTTGGGACAGAAATTCAGAGCAATTCATTGTAACATATCACCTAAATTCAATTTATCATTAAACTGTTTACAAAAAATTTAATAAATTAAGTTCTACATTTAGCTTAATATGCTTTTTAATTTATTAATAAATTAAATAATTTCTTTCTAAAAAAAAGAAATTTATTTGGCGCTCGAGGCTTTGGTAATTTTTTTTTTTAAAACTGGATTAAAAGCAATTTATAATTTCTTTGGTATTTACGGATGATTGGTACGGATTCAACTATAAATTATAATTTTCTATCGTATGTATACAAAAAAAAGACATTTTCTAATAGTTTTACTATGTCTACCTGTCGAAAGCACATTTTTAATAATTCTCTAATGGGTATAAGGCCTTGATTTGCTGTACCTCAAACTAAGAGACCTTTCATTAAGAATACTTTTTCAGTTATCATTTTAGTGATAACGAATGCAAAAGCTTCAACCAACATTTGAACAAAAGGAAGGCATCGGATGGCAGTTTGAAGTACGCAAAATCATTACAAATCTTAGCGGCTGATATTCCTTTTAAACAGTGACTCTCTCAGTAGTTTACCAACATAAAATTGACCGGTGAGAAAGTTACATTGGTCAAAATTTCATTAACCTTAATTTACCATACCGAAACGCGCTAAGCAAAAAATGAATAGAAACATTTCTGGTGATGTGCTTAAAAGTGCATTTCAGATACAAATGAGCTGAGCTGGAGGATAAACCTATAAAGAACATCTCAAGAAAAAAAATAGACATAGAAGACATCACATACATGAAGAAAAGTACATGAAACCGAAAACTTTGCCAATTACTCCATTAAGTTTCGATAAATATTACAAACCAGAAAGCTTTACTCGGGAATTATCAAATTCTAAAAAACACTGACAAATTTTTTAAAATTAAAAAGGCCACCATATTTAATAAAAATTTCTTTTTGAATTCGTTTGATTATTATTTCTCACTATATTAATCACCTCTTAATAGGAATTATCCTCTAGCAAATAACAATATGTTGTGTGATTTCAGGTATTCTTAATTGTTTAACCTCGAAACTAACATTTCCTTCGGTTTGACATAATTATTTTTGAGATCATTGTGGTCATAGCAAGATGGTTAATTAAATTTTAAAATAGTTTTGATTAAAGTAAATTAAATTAATTTCATCTTTAGACTATATTTATGAGGAAGAATTTTTTTTGCGTAATGAAAATTCCACACAAATATTAATTGCACTATGCACTTTGATGCTTTTAGGAGGTAAAAATGTCGATGTCCAGAACATTCATTTTGCTTACAAAATGGTTTTGGAAAACTCATTAAATTTAAAGCAAAATTACAAATTTTAAAATGTCTCAGTTTTTTTTTTATAATTATGAGGGCCACAATTCCAGAATGCTTCAAGTTTAGGTCACATTTTGGCACTCTATTTCATTGTATACAAAAATGAACAAAGTGGGATTTGAATGGTAACAAAATTCCAAAGACCCCAACTCGAGGTACAACCAGCCAAAAACACAGTGGGCAACCCCACATTAATGCACATCATCCGCCGGATACACTCTTCACTGCTCATAAGATTCGATGTCCCCAAAATGGCCGGAGCAAAGGAGATATATAAAGGCACCTTATTATTATTTCTTAAAGTAGCGCTCGAATATTGAGAAATAAATCGTGGCGTTCAGCTTTATCGAAGGTATGCTTAAATGTGATGGAAATAAATCACAATAACATACAATACAATGGAATAAGCTCGAGAGAGATTGAGAAGCTTTTTCTCAAAAGAATTTCCATTTTCAAGCACGGAATATTCAATTATTAACACTTAAGGTGTTTTTTCCTTTGCCTTTACCACTCAAAATCAGGGATTTTGGCATGGTTTTTCGTGAAAATACTTCCACACACAAAAATAATTTTAACAAACGTTACGACATAACATTTAAAAAAAAGAAATTTTCAAATTGGAGTTTCGTTTTCGGACTTTTATCGATATTATAAAAATGTGGCAAAAGTATTTTTCCGATTGGTGCCTTACTGAAATACATTTGGGCGTCATTGCCATGTGCCCCTGAGACAAAATTTACAAGCCTATATATATTTATATAAAATGTTTTTTTAAATTTAATGCAGCCTAATAATCTATATTTACCAACGAAAAATTACCACTGGACGGACAACACATTTAATCTAATGAAATAAAGCATTCTGACTTCAAAAGCGAAAATAATTTAAAAAGCTCAAACTTGGACAGCATTCGATGCAATAAACAATAATCTTTGGGATTCCGGCAACACTAAACATATTTCTTTGGCTTATTAAAGTCTATATATAAAAATTCAATTTTTGCTATTACATTAAAGTTTTCATCGGTTTTCTTGGAAGAAATTCTTGAATAATTTTACTATGTCTTTAATTATTAAAAAGACAAAATAACTGGAGGGTCACTGCAAAGGAACAAATGGTACAATAACGACGACACTTCCCCTGTAATGGGGATACGTACACTGCAATCTGAATTCGCATTTTATAAAAGTATTTATATGTATCAGTATTTTGAGTAAAAAGCGCTAAAAATATTCTCTTGAGAGCAAACAATGCTTCGGAAAGACTCTTTTAAAAAATTACACTCAACGAACGGACTCCCCAACTTTTTTAATAATATTTTCAATCAGTTGCCTTCAGAAGTAATCATCTGAAGAGGATTAATATTTTACAGGTTACAAACCTAAAACAATTTTAACCTCAATCGCATTGTTTTTCCTCCCAAAGTTACCTGAAGCTTTCAAACTTTAAGGGAGAATAGGAGCAAATATTTTGAGTTTAAAAAAGCAAGGTGAACACTTGACTGTTTCTGAGCAAACTTTAGGCAAAGACTGGAGAAAGTGCCATTGGGGAACCTTAAGGAAATTTTCACCTAAACGATTTCATCAATGGATCAATCGCTCACGGAAGAACTGTGCCTTTCATGACTTTGTAAGGTATTTATATTCGAACTGTGGCGAGTTTTTCTTGAACTTTCACTATCGTTGTCAAAGTTCGGATTTACAGAATGGGAGAGAGCTACGGTTTTTTTGAAGTCTATAGCCGCATAGCCTCCAGAGAGTTTCCTGGGAATGTCCGGTGGGAGAGAAGCGGTGGGGGATTTCGGTAAATCTCCACTCGGCTCCAAATCAAGAACGATATAATTCAGGTTCTTCGGTGCCGGCGTTGTTTTTTGAGCTAAATTTATGTCCGCCTCGAAATTGGCGTAATTTGGCAACGAGTCCTCCGGCCTTTCCCGCTTCAACGTGGCCATATTTACAGGAGGCTGAGTTAACACGAGAGGAGCAACTTTGTCCGTTCCGGGAATTATGTTCATGTACAAATGGTTGTCATGAACTGGACTAGACGCTTCTTCTCGCACATTATCATTTCCGTTAAGACCTTCGTCTGGCAATAACTCCAGAACTGCTGAGTTTAAATAAGAATGCTCGACAGGCGGAGAAATGGGCTCATCAAAAGTCTTATTATTATTGGTTTCTTCCAAGTCTTGGCTGAAGGCTGCGGTTATGTCCTCATTGGCGTATAAATTTTGGCTTAAGGGACGATTTACGGGAAGGGGAGGGATGAGGGGAACCGAATCCAGAGTTAGGGGTGCGGAGACAATGCTCTGAGGCGACAACGGTCCCACACTCCCACTCGCGCTTCCCACTGAACTCAGACGAGTCGTTCCGCCATTTTGCAATCTGCTCACCGGAACAGAGCGTCGCACAGAAGCAGGTTCTAAATACATAGAATCTCTATTGGGTGCAGTGTTTGATGCATCGGTCGTTTCACTTTCTCCATTGTTTCGCGTTTGAATTCGACTTTGGAGGAGATTGAACAGCTGTTCGGCTCTTTTGCAGCGAAATGCATATATTCCCGGTCCTGTTTGACAGCGCCGGCCGGATTCAAAGCTGAAATGTTCCGCATCAAAACCATACCTGCGTAGAGTTCTCAAAGGCCATTTTATGGGAGACTTTCCTCTTTGGTACAGTACTAAGTCAAATTCTGTTATTTCCAACTGCCCTGGATTTATATCATTGCCATGTTCATCCACATTCATCACCTGAAATTAACAATTTGATTTGTCATTAATCCAGACACAACATTCTGTGCTTATTTCTTATTTTAAAAAGCAAATATAAATTTCATAAAATAAAATTCTGTCTGTTGGTGTTCCCATATTCTTTTTTCCCCAACATAAAAGAAAAAATCTCCTCAAAACAAACATTTTTGTAAAAAAAAGCTTTTCATAGCTGATAAAGGAGCCATAACAAGAAATTAAGAGTACACAAGAGTTTCGATATAAAGAAAAGTAATAATATCAAATTATTCAGAGACATTATTGTTTAAATTTACACTTTCAAGATTAATCAAAGATCAATCCATAAGCACTCATAGTAAAATGTAACTGCTTTGTAATAAAATTATGTAGTGATAAATTATAATTATAATTACTTAAAAGAATAATAATAATCACAATAACATAAATAATTAAAATGACCAAAATAACATTTTTATTTGAAAGATAAAACAAATTGTTGGTTAAATCATAAATTAATATAAGATAATTATGAACAGAGCTTCAGTTTTTACTTAAAAAAATTTTAATGTTTAAACAAAAATTACAACAATTAGTTTAAAGAAAAATAGAAAAGTTCAAAGGTAAATTCTGATTATTCAGCACTGACAATTTTTGGTTTATTACCAATTAAACAGGTTTTCCCATTTTCACAATTTTGAATATTATTCTTATTCAAAAAATTTAATTCATAACATAAATAGCAAGTTTATTTGAACTTGATGAGATAGAAAATACAATGGAAAAATTTTTTTAATTTAAAAATATTACCTGAAAAATATTTGGATAAAGATCTTCAACTTCTTTTTTGCTGGAAATGCATCCCATTTTCCTAATTTTTGACAAAACATATCAAATCATTTCTAAAAGTCTATTCTACTTTCAATATTATATATATACATATATATAAACAAATAATATTTAAATATTAAAGACGCAACAAATGAAGTCATATTTCTCGGAAATAAACATAAGGAAGGAACGTCAGAGTATCCGGATATTGACAGAAACGAAATATAAATGGCGGAAAATTTAAATCCATTTAAAATTCAGAATTTTACGTTGAAGATGTAAGGGGTTTAATTTTACAGAGTTTGACTAACTAACCTGTTTTAGAACAATCCTCAAAGCGTTTCATTCAAAAAAGTTAAATCAGCACTCAACCTTTCTATTATTTGAATGGATGTTCTTAAATTAACCTTAAAATGATTATTGTCGGATTTTGGACAATGATTCATTCTTACGATAATATATCTTTTATGATTATATTTTAACCATTGTTAATAGAATAAAAAAAAGAAAATAAATTCAAACAGGTTGAATGGATTTTAAGAATTTTGAAATTTCATAAATAAGAAACTTTCTAAGGTTCTAATGTCTGTCATGAAAATACCAAAATAATGACAAAATTTTAAAAAAAGGTTAATTCCCCCAAAAAGAAATTAATACTATTGTTCAATATAAATTATTTATTCATAAATCAATTATTATACATTTGAGCAAAACAAAAAACTTATGGTAAATCAAAACTGAGTCAAAAACCGAACCAAAAGACATTTTGGAATGTTTTTCTGCTGTTGGATAAATAAAAATAATAGTAAAATAAATGTATTTATTATAAATTTTTCAACATAATTCACCCTGTTTAATGAACAAATAATTTATGTATATGTATAACACAATTTGAGTGTCAGTTTATTCTTTCAATAGGACAGAAGGTAAATCTCAGTTTCAACCTTTTCTTTTACTTTGAAATGAGCATTTAAGCACAACACAATTGCATTCATCAAGAGAATTTTAATTTTTATCCGAATTAATAAATTATTTTTGGTAATTATAAGCAGTTATCATCATTAGTTTTAATTTTATCTTACACTGCCTAACACTGAACATTAATAACTGAAATACTTTTATGAATAAATAGCTCACCAAAGTGTCCGGCCAGCCGACACAAGTTTATAAAAAAATAATTCAAAACATTGTCTTTTGACTGATCCCTTTATAATTAATTGACTGAAAGGGCATTTATCTAATATCTTATATTAAAGCTACAATAAATAAATAAATTGACTAAAAACAAGTATTTTCCTTATGATGCTGTTCAGTCTTGAGCATTTATTCCAGTCACTAAACAATTCTTAGGTTAAGAAGTGATTTTTTTAAATTTTCTAAAAAAATTAATCCAGTTTTCCTTGAGCCCATTACTGTAAGGACTATTGATTTGAAGTTTATATCCATACTGTTCCTTCCATTCAAATAATGAAAGACCTCTGCTGATAAGATATATATGCAGAAGTACTTTAAATAACAGAAGGACAGCTAATTCTAGGCAGTAAATTCCACAGACTATACAGGCACACATCCTGTAAGAAATTAAATTTTATTACTCAAAATGTACTTTGAACACATATAATAAAGATTAAATAAAGTCAACAGTTTTATTGCAATAAAAGTATTATAACTTTTAAAGGCACTCAATGAACTTTCACAACAATTTTTTCAACTAAGATATGATAAATCAAAAAAATTAAGCAAATGTTGACCAAATGATAATTCATTCAATCTAATCAATAAAAAAATGAATCAGATTACTCAAAAGACTCTATCAGAATAAATACCAATAAAAACTCAGACTAAATTTGAAAAAAATTCTTCAAATTCAAATCAAATTATCAATGGCCAATCTGAACTAATGAGAAAAGAAGGCCAAGATAGTTAGAAAGGCCTGCTCTCACTTCACCTGGCCAATTTTTTATTATTCTTGGGAATTTGTAATGCTATAAAAGGCTCCAAACAAAAAGGAAAACAACCATTGTTGAAGAAAATTATATACTTACTCAATATTTTCACAAACATCTGTGCAGTCCTGTGGCAATAATATTCCAAATTTGAAGTCAGGACTACATACAGTTGTTAAAATCAATAATGAGGCATAGACAAGAGCAAATATGCCAAAAAATATTCCAGCAACATAGTAATGAAGGTTAATTTCACTTATACAGCAATTTAGCCAGTAACTATGATGATCATATTTTTGTACACATTCCTGACAAATGTTACAGTGGTAATTCCTAGGAAGCATTTTAACTCTACACACAGGACAAATACATACATAACCATTTCCATTTGATAATAGTTCTCTATTTAAGCTTTCATCTATCTCTCCATCATTTACATGTTTATTATTCATACTTGTTGATGTTAAGTACAAGAAAAATATTGATAAAACTGTAAATAATATTAAAAAGAAGTTTTCATTTGGTTCAATTTCAGATAAAGGAACTACAATAAATTCAAATACAACAATTGTATATGTTATTGAGAGAACTATCCAATAATACAATAAATGAGATCTTAAGTCATGTTTGGAAAGGCTTGTTATGATAATTAGTGAAATGCATATTATAACTGAAATAAATACAATGTTGTTTGGTATCACAGAAGTGATAAATAATACAAGCACTGGTTGAACTATTACTGGCAAAATGATTTCTGTTCTAATTGAGTTTATAATGCTTCTACATGGAGATCCAATATAATCCCAGCAATACATTATTCTGTATTAATTTTGGTTTTTCCTAACCTGAAAAATAGAATGATAATATTTTACAATGAATATATTTTTTCTCAAAAAATAAGCTTTTAAGCACTGAGAAAACAGAACTGCCATAAGGTTGGTATCCAGTAATAACTGGGAACAAACAATAACCAAATACAACTAACCTAAAACTAAAAACTACAGAAAAATCAGGACTTATATTTTTTAATGTTCTTAAACTTAAAAATTCCCATTTGCTTTTTATAACTGAATTAAAATTTGAGTTCAGATTCATTCATAACAACAGCTTGCTAAAATGTTATCATTTCTGTTTGTAATAATTGTCTTTACAGTTATAATTCACAATTTTAAGCATAATCGTGATCAGTAAATTAGAAAAAATTAACCTCTAATAGTGACGACATGCGATATTTTGAGTAATGCACTCCTTCTACTCAAAAAAACCCATTAATGTGCCCTAAATTCGGATGATTTACTCATGCTTTAAGAACTCTTTAATTAAGATTTAAAATTTTAGCAATTGACTAAATTCATCACTACGAACAAAACATAATTCAAAACGACACTATTTAGAGTTTCTAGATACCTGCTGCAATTGACCCAAAACTTCTGAGTTTTCCACTGCATTGGTAGATGTACTTTGCTTATCTTCTAATCATAAAATTTATTTATCTCTTCCGGCCTCTCAGCGGTCGCACTAAATCCATTATATTTTTATAAACAGCCTTTCGATAAACTCGAAAAAGGAATCGATTACGAATTGATTCCTTTGACAATGTTCCTTTATTTCAAAGGTAACTTTGAAAAATTGTCTTTTTTTTTAAATTTCTAATGCATTATAGAGGTTTGGCAATGCAGAATCTATTTACTTAGAAAAGTTCGTAACTTTTAATTACTAACAAGCAAACATTACTAAAAAGTTTTTGTCATTTTTTCAATTTATAGCGAAATTGAAAAGTGGATTGAATGTTGGCTGCACTGCTTCTTCCATTTTAATTAATGCGATCATCTGAGAGCACGTTGTAAAATTTTTGGAGTACAGAGCAAGGTATTTTACTTTTTAAATTATTCTTTTTATTCTATATTTGGGCAGAAATAGAAACAATTTTGTAAAAATTATGTTAGGTCTCTGAACGCAAGTGTTGAAAGTTTGCAGAAGCAATGAAGGCTTGCCTCGTATAACTACCTTGCGCAGTGACGTTCGCGAATTAATTTTGTATTTCAATATTCTTTGCCCAACATTGTTTAAATTAGTCATTTTTTTTCTGGTCTTGTTATGGATTGAAAATTCTAAGTGTCTTTGTAGGGTCAAATATGCAAATCTTCGTGAAGACCCTTACGGGTAAAACTATCACCCTTGAGGTTGAAGCCTCTGATACCATTGAGAATGTGAAAGCGAAAATTCAAGATAAGGAGGGGATTCCACCCGACCAACAACGTTTAATATTTGCTGGTAAACAATTGGAAGATGGGAGAACCCTTTCTGATTACAACATCCAGAAAGAATCCACTCTGCATTTGGTATTGCGTCTGAGAGGTGGAGTTATCGAACCGACTCTCCGTATTCTTGCTCAGAAGTATAACTGTGACAAGATGATTTGCAGAAAATGTTATGCTAGGCTTCATCCCAGGGCAACTAATTGCCGCAAGAAAAAATGTGGACATACCAACAATATCAGACCCAAGAAGAAGTTGAAGTAGATCAATTTCCTCCATTTGGCATCATCTAATTCAAAGATGTCTAAAATCCAAAACACAAAGATGTGTATGCAAATATAAATGTATAAAATCTAAAGTGTTATTCTAAATTTATTTAACCTAATGTCACTAAGTCACTTAAATTTGTTTGAGATATTTTTAATGATTTTTCATTAATTCATCAATAAATGCTTTTGGAATCTGAAGTATTAATGTAAAGATTTTTTTAAAGATAATTGTAAAGATTTTTACAATATATACCTTTAGGTTCAAACTTATTCTGATCAATAAAATTAAATAAAGGCTTAAAAGATTTGCTTTAACTTTCTTGCATATTCTGCATTCTGCAGATGCATTCTTTATAATATTCATCATAAGTATGTAACAGGCATATGCATAAGGTGCAGCATAAGGAGTCAATATTATTATCTCAAGGAGTGAAGGACCCACCACTTCATTATGTAAACTGCATGGATTAATGAAAAAAGTGAGATGCTTGGCATTCTAAGTAGTAAGTAGTAGGATTTTTGACAAGTACTACATAATATATACAAGCTAATAACTTTAATTCCAAATATATTTCCAGTTTTTTCATTTTAAAAAAAGTTAAAACTAAAAGTTTTTATTAAAAATATTAAATTAATGCATAAAAAGTATTATAAGTAAAATAATTTTAATTCATAATTGAGAGTCATAAAACATGCATATATATCTCCAGATTAATAACTAAAAGTAAAATTTAATTATTTGCACTGAAGAAAAACATTTTATTTCATTATAAAGTAACTTTTTTTTTAATTAAAAACTGTCCTTTGTCATTAGGGAATTTGATTCTTATTTTTTCACAGCCATCTTAGTCATGCAGACTTTAAATTTTATATTTAAAAAGTGAAATCCTAATGGCAAGAGGAATTTATTCTAAATATTTAGCAAAATCAACAAAAAATAACCTAACCAACAGTGCGCAAGTCATATAATACTTGAAATGCTGACCATGAACACATTAATAGGATCAATAATATATATTACTTTATTAATAAGCATAAAGAAATTAAAGAAATCAGGATGTTGAAGGTTTGCTAATTAGTAGTTCTTCATACTCTCTTTTTTCAACTTTTTCCAATGCTTCCTTTTGCTTCTGTTGTTCTAATTTTATTGCTCTTTTCTGGAAATAAAAGATGAATTAAAAAACAATGAAAACCTAAGGTTTTTCTAAAATTTGATGGTATCAAATCTCCAAAATGCAAAAGTTATTTTATGCAGTTAAAAAACAAAATGGATCATACAGACTGTAACTTTAAATTTTATTATGAAAAATAAAGTTTTGCAGTCTCAAATATAAATTTTCTGCATATTTTATAAAATAGAATTTATGTAATTTTCAACTGCATTATCTCTTAATCAAAAACTTACTTTTAGTTTAGTAATTCGTTCATGGATTATCATCATATCTCTTTTAATTAATGACAGTTTATCTCTGTATAATTTGACTTTTTGAAACATTTTTTGAAATTCATCAGAATTTATAGTTTCAGAAAGTCGTGAATTTTCTTTCTTTAATTCATCAATTACAAATTCTTGTTTTTTAGTTATTTCTAAAAGCTGAATTCTCAATGATTTCAAAGTTGGCTGATATATGGTCGTAAAGCCCAAAGACAGATTTTGGACCGCTTCTTCGCTTATCTTCCTGCAAAAAAACACATCATACTTTAAAGATAAAATGCTGACAGCCACATATATACCTTTCGGCCGTTGGCTTCAATAATGATACAGTGTTTAACTAAAGACTTGTACCTGTCACTCGAAAGCTCCGCTTGTTTATCACACATTACGAACTTTCGAAATGTTAAACCACTTTACTTAGATTTTGCTACTGAAATGATGTCGTCAGTCTAATGCCACGAAGAAATTCAAAACTAAAAAAAATTTAAAATGAGTTAAAATAACTTAATCAAACTTTACGTGATAGAACTTTTTCATAGTTGAGCTCAATATTTCTTGAACTCTTTTGTGAGGAATAGATCATTTTTAAAGCGTTTTTACGAATTTTGATCATACGTTCAATTTCGGTATGTATGATTACAAATGAACCTCAAATGTATAATAAAAGAAAAAATTATTGGTTTTTTGTTTTTTTATGAGAAAAAGTTAATTCAAAAAAATTATACTATTCACACTACTACATAAAAATTTACAAGGTTTAATAATTCTTAAAGCTATAACCTTCGCAAATAAAAAGGCGGGAAGAGAATAACTCATACCTTTAGTGTCAATGTTGGCGACTTGGAACGTTCTCTGCAAGAAATATGGCTGCCGCTCTATTCTGATTTTTGGTCTGAACGTCATAATCTGGTGCTTCGAGGCGTAAATTTAACTTTTTCGCTTGGAATACATTGTGATAATAAGGTTGGTGATTTTCTGCAGTACCTTCTAAAGTTGAAGTTTCTAAATTTTATCGGTTGATTTAAAAAAATTTTTTATGTGATAGACTTGACCTACATGAATCGATTTTCGTCATTGAGGAAAAGTCCGGTCATTTCTAAAATTAAGCCTTGCGTAGTTACTTTTAATTTTTGGATTTTTCTCTGTCTATCCTTTTTGATCCTTTGCTTATTTTCATGATGAAGAACCAAATTTAACGACTTATCGTTACTGTAAGAGTTACTTGTATTTTACTGCATAATATGCTTACTAACCTGGGCTAACAATTTTCGAACTTTAAACAGGGAAAAAACAAACTCATAAGAATATTAATATTTGGGGAAGTAAAATGTACCTTAAAGAGTCAGCCAATGTTTTATTTAGTAACTTCTAATTAGTGGCATTACTTATTGTCCTTGATTTGGATAATATAGAAAGTGATTCAGGTTGTTTTTAAACAACCTTTCAATAACAGTCTTTTAAGGCATCATATTCTTTAATACTAAAGGCACTTTAGTTTTAGTTATAATATAATTTACTTTAGTACTAGCTTAATTTATAAATAAATGACAACAATATATAAATTCAATTTTTGATTTGTTAATTATAATAAATTTTAATAATCAGAATGCATAATTTTGAGGTGAAGTTGATATATAGTACTTTTTTAATTAAAGCATGTTGTAAAAAAATGTTATTGAACAGAAGGAATGTTATTATTATCATTTTATTTTCATTTAATAAAAAGCAAGAGTAAAATAAATAAGGAAAAATATATTTTCTTTTAATATTAAGTAAATGGAAAAATTAATAATAGATTGTAAATGCAAAAGATAATTTTTATTAATTAATAATTTTGGAGTGAAACATCCATAATCCTGTTTTTTTATCAAACAGATAAAAACACAAGTATTTATTTTTCAATGACTCTCTGGGTAGTGAATAAGTATGCCAATGATAATGCATACTGTCACAATTCCAATTTCATTTCAATGTCAAGGCTTATTGCATCACAACTCAAACAGGAAATATTTATTCAGCACTAAAGCTGTCAAATTAATATTTTCTAATAATTGGATATGATCTGAAACAGTAAACTTTTTAAAATGATTTTAAATCTGTGTCTGAAAAACCTTGCTTGTTGTTGACACTGTTGATTTATAATCAGCCATTGAAGGGGAAAAAAAATTAAATCATTAACACAATTGAATAATTGTGTTAATTATTGCAACAGTAAATGTTGCACACACTGTAGGACTGAAGGTAATTTTTTAATTAAAAGGCCTAAGATTGATTGCTGATTGGAAATTTATTTTACACAATTGAGTGTAAGTGAAAAATTAGATGAATAATCGGCGGAACGCACCAATTAAGTAATTTTACGGTTCAAAGTGTTCAGAAAAAGCTCTGAATAAGTTTTCGAGACACCTATTAACCTTGACAAAGGGCAAAGTTCACCTGCAGTTATAAAAAAAAGCAAACTTTTACGTATGTTCGCCATAAATTTCTTTTTAATTTTTCCAACTTTCCATGGGTTTCCCTAATTGGATCACTTTGGCTTGCGTAAAAATTTCCTCAAAATGCTTTCCCCTTCTAAATAAGATGCGTAAGAGTCGATGCAATTCTTTGAATTAATGCCTTCGGGGAAATCTCAAATATTCCTTTGCGTCACACCGAAATAGCAGTGCCAATTAATATTGTTGGAAACATTCGCCTCGCATTATCACCTTGAAATTATCTTTCCGTAAGTTTACGACGAAATTTTGTTCGTCGACTTGTTTTTTATCGACTCTGGTCAATAAACTTGAGAAAACAATGCTCGATTTCGAACTTAAAAAGCCAATTTTGAAGAGGTTGTCGTTATGTGTCGCCTTCTGATTTGTTTTAATATTTTTTGTTTTGGTCTTTAACCTAAATCGAAGAATTTTGCAGTAAGCATTTTGTCCATTTATAAATAACACCGTTTTGGTCTAATGACTTAATTATTTTTTTTAAATAAATATTCTCTGCCGGAAATGAAAGAACTGTGTGATGTGATTCTCAATTTTCCATAAATTAATATCTCTCGAAGAGCTTTTCATTGATACTAAAGAGGTAACGTGGAAACTAATGAAAATCTATGATAATGAAATAAATACAATGAATTAATCTAAATAATAGTGAAAACTAAGAAACATAATCTAAATAATTTACAAACCAGCATGCGTTTGCTTCGAAGAATTTAAGTCATTTGTATTTTAGTAGTTAGTTGAAAGTATTTAATCCTAATTAAGCATGTCTTAGAAAATACCTTCTTTAGGTAATGATTTGACCTTGGTTGCAACGTCTTGCAACAAATTTAGTTGAAGTTATAGTAAATGTCGGTGAGTTACTCCTCTCTTTTTCTCTCTCTCCTGCTTCCGAGAGAGCAGGAAAAGCCTTGAGTCAATCAGGAAGTAACTTTTCCTACTCTCGAAAGATTCAACTGGTTAGGTAGTATTTCCACCTGGAGGTGAACGGCATATTTCTCCTTGAAATGGTTTTGACTGACATTGAATTTTTACGGTTCACTAATGTTATCTCCTGTTATCTCCTATTAGTCTTTTACAAAAGTTGATTAATTTTTGTTACAGTATTAAATATCAAGATGCATAGAGCTCGACAAGTTTTAAGCAAATTAGCACCGATCCTTCCGAATGCCGCGGAGCCCGAAAGATTCGGCTCTTGGCTCCTCCGCAACACAAAATACAACGCCGGCGGCATCGCTTACACACCCAAAAGACACTACAGCGCCTCTGCTGCCGCCGAACCGTTCCTCAATGGAAGTTCATCAGCTTATGTCGAAGAAATGTACAACGCCTGGCTGGCAGACCCAAAATCAGTTCACGTGGTTAGCATCACTTTCATTTATTTTTTGATTTGCCAATGAAAACATGCATTTATTAATGATGGTTAACTCAAGCCATATTCATTGATTATTTATTATGCCACAGTCGTGGGATGCATTCTTTCGTTCATCTTCCAGCGGCGCTCACCCGGGGCAAGCTTACCAAGGCCCCCCTAGTTTAGCAACACCGGGGCCTAACGAAGTGCCCCTGTCAGGATTGTTTCCTGTAGGTGGAAGTTTGCCTGCCATTGGTGGCTCTATAATTAATGAAAAAATCATAGACGATCACCTCTCGGTTCAGGCAATAATAAGAAGTTATCAGGTATGTTTATTATTTTTAAAACTTTTTGCCAGTCCCAAACCTGAGAAATATTTTGGAGTATCGTCGCCTCTGAAATGTTGATAACTCAAAGGAGTTTAGATTTCTCTTATTTAGCATTATTGTGGTCGCACAAAAATTATAAAATACGAGAGAGGGGTCTAAAGGGTTGTTTCTGAATTGCGTTATCATCAATTATGAAGCTGTTTAATTGTGCTGACCGATACGCAGATTTTTCATTGTGATGTTAGTGTATAATAAACCCGAATGTAAATTTTCGATTTCTTGATGCTCTCTACATTCGGAAAAATTTACCGCTTTCCCGTTAGTGAATAATAATAATTTTCCAGTATTTTTGGTTTTAATTAGGTACAGTAAAATTCCCACGTAATCAAAATTTTTAGCACCTATTAAAAGATTGAATAAAACACAAATGATGGGGATGATTAAACGGAACAGAGTAGGAAAATTTATCAGTTAATCTTCATTACAATTATTTTAAAACGTTTCTAATTCAATAATTGTTTTTGATTAGGCAATTGAGAAGAAAAATAAGAGAAATAAAAAACAAGCATTAGCAAATGACAATGTTGCCTAGGACAATTGATCTAGGGCAGAATTCGTAAACTAAAAACCTATTTATAAACGCCGTAAAGAATCTATGGTTCCGCCGATGTTTTTAAATACTTTGAGTGCCCATTCGTTTTAATTAAATTTTATTTAACACAAACGCCACTCTACTTTTCAGTTCACAGTACCATCACCTAATTCTACCGAATTGCTCTTTGTACAGATCATTTTAACGAGTAACTTTCGAGAGCAACAATAAAATGGTAATATTAAAATTGATCCCGCCAAAAAAAAAAACTATCCAATATGTGTAATAACAAAACGTTCGCCAAACTCATTCTCCTAACGAAAATTTAAGAATGTTGTGTTGTTTTGAAGGTGCGCGGTCATTTGGTGGCGGACCTTGATCCGATTCAAATTAGATTTGGTAATGGTACACTATTTTACAATAGACATGGCCAGCCTGATCCAAGTGTCGTCCGCGATTATCTAATTAGAATTGAGAGTAAGACTTGTCAAAAATATTTATGCACTAACTTTATACCGGTGAGGAAAAGCGTTTTCCTAATTAGTTTTTACGCTTAATTAGAAGCTTAGCATTCAGGAAAACGTCTTTTTTTGTGTAATCTTAGCTGTTGGCTGGGGTTAAGCATTGTTTGCCTTAGCAGTAAGGCCATACATGTTTCTTAAAAAAAAGGACCAGACGTATTGATGAATTGTTTTTTGTATTTTTTATCATTAAGGTCGATTATGAGCGAAAATCGTCACCAATCGTAAGCAAAAGTGTAATTCATCAATACGCCACCAAGTCTTTCTTAAGGTGGCGGCGCCTGCAACGGCGACGGTGGCGGGAAAACTGGTCGTAACAATATAAATTTTATGTTTTCCTAAAGGCCCGAGGTCATTTGGTGGCAGAGCTCGACCCTCTCGGAATAATGTATGCGGATTTGCACAGCCACTTCGAAGAAAGGGGGAAGCGTCCATCGAAATTGGTCGTTCGTGACTACATGCTCGGTAAAAGCACAGTTTAAATTTACCTTGCAACACGTTTTGAGTTTTTGGGTATGACCAATTACACCTGCATTCACTACACCCAACTGGGCACGTGTAGCCTACATGCCAAAGCCATATTTTTTTTTTAATTTGTGAGTGTCAATTTCATTTGGGAAACGAAGTGGCGATACTCTTTTAATTTGTCATCGTCACATCATAGGTTTTCATTTAAGCAGTGAAGAGGATGGCCTATTTAAATTACCTCGGGGAACGGGGCCTTCAAAGGTGTACCAATTTAACTCTTTCATCGTTTTTTGCAAATAAAAATCAAACTGTGTGCATTGGAAATGTGGATGGAATCGAAGTACTAACATTAATACTTATTTTAAATTACTCTAGAAGAGTTTGCATTTTGTGAGGTACAAAAGTGCGAACTTTCAAATCGGATTCTCAAGTTAATGACTGCTCTCACAGTAAAATCGAGAAGACATTTTCTTTATGTCATACTAAACTTCATCTCTCTGTATATTTTTCCCCATGGGTGCATTATTTGTGATTTCCTTTGAATTTGCATGCATATGCGCACAGGTTGACTCATTTGTAAATTTGAGAACTTTTAAACTTTCACAAATTGAATGAAGAAAAGTAATATGAAAAGGAACGCAATCATTGGCTCGCTTAGTTCTTATGGTAAGCAGTGTAGAGATAGAAAAATGTTAACCATCGCCAGTAAAGCTCCGGTGACTTAACTACCACTGTAAGTGAACTGCTAACGTTTTCATTAACCAGTATTCGTTTGAAAATAATCGCATCGCTTGATCAGCCATCGAATTCCTTCCAGTAACACTAAACTAATTGATGGCCCCGTAATAAATGTTTTATAATTTGGGTGAAGATGTTTTTCGATTAACCTTCGCAAATGGATTGGTTAAAAATGCGAAATGAAATCTCTTTTTAGAATTAGGTGATTGGTACAATTTTGCTTTTCGCATCTACGATGGAGAATAAAAGAAAGTGATTTTTAAGACAAGAGTTGGGTGTGTTTGGAAAAAATTGACAGAATATGAGAAGAAGAGATTTCAAAAGTTTGCTTTTGCCCCCGTTCATATAGAAGAAAGTAAAGGACAATAAAGTACAATGGAAAATATATTTTCAACATTTTATGACTTAATTGGGTGATTGGACCGATTCAATAAACCGCGGATCAGTAATAAATTCTGACCGCACAAACTTGTGGTGAATATACAAATGAATATATCGAAGTTGTCTAATATTTATCTGATGTACTGATACATCAGGGTATCAGAGTACTTATCTGATCGATTAAGTACTGATTTTTGTTGAATAATGGCCAAGAAAAAACACATTTATCAAATGTATTGTCGCGTTATTAAATTTAAACATTGATCTTATATGATGTATTGTATCAGTGGTCATGATCGGTACGAGCCACCAACCCTCGACATTTTTTGGTGACCCCCATTTTCCAGAAGAAATTCTTCGGATATTACTCGCTTTTAGCAGCATTTAAAGTGTTTTAGTTTGTAACTAAAAAATTTCTTTAGGACAGAAAAGAGTATTCATTTCTTAAACTGCATTGACTCAATTGACGTCAAAATTTTATTGAGCGCAGCACAACTTCGTAATAACATAAATACTTGTGCAGTTTAGTTTATAGAATGTAAATAATTGCGAAAAACTGTGGCGTTAAATTTTCCCTGACGAGTCATCGTCACATTCTTTTTATGTATTAGAGTAGTTAGCTGTTATTTTATCTGTGGTAACATCTGCTTATTAGATCAGAGGACACCACATAGCAGATCTAGATCCATTAGGAATCTCCAGCGCAGATCTCGATGATAAACATCCACCTGAACTTCTGTACTCGTATTATGCTTTCGGTACGTATAAGTGCTTTCATTTCAGAACTGTTATCACATCGAACAGTGGAAGCCAATGTAAACCAAAAGATATATCGATGCCTCGGACTTATTTTCAGTGCTTCCGCCTTTTTTTTTTTGATTATTTTCTCAATTAAATCTTCACAGACATTAATGCGAAAAGCGAAATTCTTTAAAACAATCAAATAATTTGTATTTCTACTCGGGACCGATTAGCTATAAGAGGTTACGTTAATTATTTAAGTGCGAGCATTTATACCATTGCACATAATAAAAACGGAGGATTTAAATTTGAGTTTGCATGCGGTTAATTTAATTTTGGGCGAGTTTATTTATTGCACGAATCTCATGCATTTAAGCATGGCATTCCCTTTTCCCCCATTTCGCCATCGAATCGCATCACTTTGGAGTCAGCATCATTCATTAAGCCCCGCCCCCCAATCAGCAGATCCAACACCGCATAAATCAACTAATTTTCAATTAGGGAGGTGCGGTTGCTTTCCTTTAAAGGCTCGACGACTTTGATAAGTTTCCCGAAATCCCCGTTTTTACGTTGAAAAGAGAAAAAAGTTCCATAAAACTGCGGTACATAATCCAGGGCATCCATTGCATGAACGACTTTGAACTTATATAATAAGTTGTTGGCTTTGGACGTTCGTACCAAAATCGGATCCAACCGAGAAATGGTAACGTTATTTAGCAGTACTTTTAGTACTTTTCCTCCAAAGGTGGATGCCAAAAAGCGCCTGCGTGTTGTGTCTCTTGCTTTCATGCATTTTTTACTTTTTTTTTTTTTGCGAACTTAACAAAAGACTGTGCGTTGCAGCATCTAATCAGGCGCAATACTTTCGCAGAGTGATTTTTTTTCAAATAGCTTTTTAAATGTTTTTTTTTATTTGTTTGTCCCCCAATTTTTGTTTTTTGATTTTTTTAGTTTTGTAGTTTTCATATTTTATTTTGTATAGGAAAATCCAGAGCCTCCTACAGTGATATTCTACAAAGGAAGGTAGCCTCTTTGAGACAAAGTACGTATTTCGAGATGCCAAAATGACGCCACGTCGCTTTTGGTCCACAATTTATTACGCGTAATCGCTTAGGTCTTGTGAAAGCTTGAAAGTTTGTTTCGGTATTGGCTTAATCACTTTCTTTCGCCTTACTTAGCTTGGGTGCGGGCTCTGGGGTGTGGGAACTTTCTTCCGAAGTAACAATAGCATCGTAGAAGCGTTTTTTTTTTTTACAAAAACATCGTATCTATCGCAGGTAACTTTCGAGAGTAAACCATTTTTAACCGAATAAATCGGTTTACTCGAGATGGTTAATTTTGTTTAAACACAAAAAAATAGTATCTTTCGTGTTATTTTCATCTTAGAGAAACGGATTTTGGGTGTTTAGGTGATTAATATATTTGTTATAACGTTTTAGAGGAGGAAGACATGGACAGAATTTTCAAATTACCTTCAACCACTTTTATCGGCGGAGCCAAAGAGAAGTCTTTAAGTTTAAGGGAAATATTGAGACGTCTCGAGAATGCCTATTGCAGGTGAGCAATCGCACTTTTCCAGGCGATGCATTCGAAAAGTGGCTGTGCTCAGACTGGGCTTTCAATGTTTCAGGCACATAGGATGTGAATTCATGTTCATTAACTCTCTCGAGCAGTGCAACTGGATCAGAGAGCGATTGGAGGTGCCCGGGGTGATGAATATGGACAAAGATCAAAAGAAACTCATTTTGGCGAGATTGACTCGAGCCCACGGGTGAGTTTATTCAGAGGGAATGGGGTGAGAATCATCCCAGTCAACTGTGTAATCCTCTCTTTTTAATGCAGTTTCGAAGCGTTCCTCGCGAGGAAATGGTCCAGCGAGAAAAGGTTCGGCTTGGAGGGTTGTGAAATTTTAATCCCGGCAATGAAACAAGTCATCGATAAGTCAACCGAACTCGGAGTCGAATCCATCGTCATGGGTAATTTATATTTTGCCACCATCCGGGGAAAGAAACGGAAAATCAGTGAAATTTTGCCTCATTGCAGGAATGCCACATCGTGGAAGATTGAACGTCCTCGCGAACGTCTGCAGGAAACCTCTCGAACAAATATTCACCCAATTCGCGGCTTTAGAAGCGGCAGATGACGTGAGTATTCCCGCCGACATGCGAAAGGCTGTAGAATGACTTAATGTTACGAAGTATGTTAACTCAGGGTTCCGGTGATGTGAAATACCATCTGGGCACATACATCGAGCGTCTCAATCGCGTAACCAACAAGAACATTCGTCTGGCGGTGTGCGCCAACCCCAGCCATCTGGAAGCAGTCGACCCCGTGGTTCAGGGTAAAACCAGAGCCGAGCAGTTCTACAGGGGTGACGGGGAAGGCAAGAAAGTGAGTGCGGACGGAGAAATTAAGAGGGGAATACAATCGCCGTTTTGCTTATTTTCCATTGTATTTTTAGGTGATGTCTATGCTCATTCACGGCGACGCCGCCTTCGCCGGACAGGGAGTGGTCTACGAAACTTTCCACTTGTCAGACCTCCCCGATTACACGACCCACGGAACCATTCACATCATCGTCAACAATCAAATTGGCTTCACGACCGATCCCCGATATTCAAGATCCTCGTCTTACTGCACGGGTAAGACACGTTTGGTTCGCTCGCATTCAACCGCTTTCCCCCCCGCTGATCTCTGTTTCCCCGCAGATGTCGCCCGTGTGGTTAATGCCCCAATTTTCCATGTGAACTCCGACGACCCCGAGAGCGTGATTCACGTTTGCAACATCGCTGCGGAGTGGCGAGCGACTTTCCACAAAGACGTCGTCATCGACATCGTTTGCTATCGCAGAAACGGACACAACGAAATCGACGAGCCGATGTTCACCCAACCCCTCATGTATAGAAAGATTAAAACGACGCCGCCGGCTGTGCAGAAATACGCGGATAAACTCATCGGAGAAGGGATTGTCACCCCGGAAGAAGTGAAGGTATCATCGCCGAAAGAAAATTCTTTAAAAAAAAATATGTAATTGTCGTTTTCTCCAATGAAAGGACGTCCGGGAAAAATACGACAAAATCTGCGAGGAGGCTCTGCTTAACAGCCGGAAAGAAACTCACATCAAGTACAAGGATTGGCTCGACTCTCCTTGGTCCGGGTTCTTCGAAGGGAAAGACCCACTCAAAGTGAGTCCCACGGGAATAAAGGAAGACACTCTCGTCCACATCGGGAAAAAGTTCTCTAGTCCTCCTCCGAACGCGGCCGAATTCGTCATCCATAAGGGTCTCGAGCGCATACTCAAATCCAGGATGGAAATGGTCGAGGCGAGGGTGGCCGACTGGGCCCTCGGCGAGGCCATGGCCTTCGGCTCTCTGCTCAAAGAGGGAATTCACGTGAGATTATCAGGTGGGGGCATGCCCAAGCAGTGGGGCCCCGCGGGGACTCTCCCTTAATGCGCACGCCAATGCTTTCAGGTCAGGACGTCGAAAGGGGTACTTTCTCCCACAGACATCACGTTTTACATCACCAACTCGTGGACAAAGCCACTTACAGACCGCTGAGCAATTTGTACCCCGATCAGGCCCCCTACACTGTTTGCAACTCCAGTTTATCCGAATTCGGAGTTTTGGGTGTGTGAAAATTTTTTAATTTGTCGAATCTATAAAGTGTTTGTGGATAATCGGTTCTAAATTGAATTTCAGGATTTGAATTGGGTTACTCGATGACCAACCCCAACGCCCTCGTCTGCTGGGAGGCCCAATTCGGGGATTTCAACAACACTGCACAGTGCATCATCGATCAGTTCATTTCTTCCGGACAGTCGAAATGGGTGCGACAGTCCGGTTTGGTCATGCTTTTGCCCCACGGGATGGAAGGAATGGTGGGTTGAGTGGTTGCTCTTTCCCCTGGATCACGCCAATCTGCCGGAGGGATGAGGGATAATTTGTTTTTTAAATCCCCAGGGCCCCGAACACTCGAGCGCACGGTTAGAAAGGTTCCTCCAAATGAGCTCCGATGATCCCGATTATTTCCCGCCTGAAAGCGACGAATTCGCCATTCGACAGCTTCACGACATAAATTGGATTGTAAGTTTTACGGAACGACACCAGAGTGAATTCCCAATATGTCGAAGATGTTTGCTTCTCCTAAACCTGAGAATTGATATTCATTTATATTATTTATTTATTTATCATTTTTTCTTATGTTTTTATTATTTATTTACTTATGAGTAAATAATGAGTTATAAAAATAGGTAACTCTTTGCACTCATAAATGGTGCAGATAATTATAATAAAAATAATGTATTTCTCCCCTATTTCAACCCCTATGTATTAGGGGTTTATTCATTTGTACTATATTATAAATTATATTTATTAATCTGAGAATGGATAACATTTTCAGGTCGCCAACTGCACGACGCCCGCCAATTACTTCCACATTTTAAGACGTCAAATAGCCCTTCCATTCAGAAAACCCCTTATTCTGATGACTCCCAAATCTCTTCTAAGACATCCCGAAGCGAAGAGTTCTTTCGACGAGATGATGGAAGGTGAGATGCATTTATGTTCTGGGCGAGAACTCGAAATAACTGCTCCTGTGTTGAAATTGCAGGTACTGAATTCAAGAGAGTTATCCCAGAGAGCGGAGCCGCGGCACAGAACGCGAACAGTGTGAAAAAGCTAATTTTCTGCTCTGGAAAAGTGTACTACGATTTGGTGAAGCAGAGACGAGAAAAAGGATTGGAAAATGAGATCGCCATCACACGAATCGAACAGGTGAGTGGTTGGAATCACCTCTGTGGTGTTGTGTGTGCTCACTTTTGTCTTTTTGCAGCTCTGCCCGTTCCCTTTCGACGTTGTCAAGGAAGAATGCGCCAAGTACCCGAACGCCAGCCTCGTCTGGACTCAGGAGGAGCACAAGAACCACGGCGGATGGTTCTACGTCCAGCCCAGAATCCAGACCATTCTCAACGGATCGAGAGGAATCAGGTACACTTTGAGTCGGCCCGGACACTCACGTCGACCGCTCCGTTTGGTTTTGAAACTAAATTTTTTTGAGATTTTCTCTCCCGATTAAAATGTTTGCCGACTCCGTTCGAAGAGAATTAGAGGTGACCCTTTTCTGGAAATATTGCCAGGTGAAGCTCTTTGACTTGTGTTTGGACTTTTCAGTCAGGAACCGTCCAATGAGACGCGTGGGGGACTTTTGGGTCGGTTTTTCGGATCCTCTGAGAGAAGCGAACCACAGGTGAAAACCGACACCGAACCCACTCCTCGGAGCATTAGGTATGGACAGACATTTAATCGACCTGCTTGTCAGTTTACATTTTATTTTCGCCCATGCAGAGAAAGGAAGGTTCACCTCTAATGTCCGCTTTTACTTTTTCGTGTGTGCTTTTTTTTTAGTTTTTGTAGTGCTTTGACGTTGCTCTCGTTGGATAATCAATTTGCCTCAATGTTGGTCTCAAAGAGTTGTTGGATTATTAACCCGCAGCAAATTCTTTCTTTCCTTCTTTTTGTAAAAATTATAAAAAGAGAATTGTTTGATTGTTAATTAAAAATTAAATTAAAAAAAATTATTTTTTTTACATTAAAAGAGGCGAATATTACAGAACGACTTTCAGGAGCACAATGTGGACTGTTACGGAAATTCTTTTACCTGAAAATAAAAAAGAGAAGGAGAGAAACAAAAAAAAAGCTTAAACTTAAGTTTATGACTTAAACAGAGAGAACAATTAATTTAGAAAATAGATGAAACTTATTTATAACCTTAAAAAAATAGAACAGATACGTTATCAGACATATGAATTAACAATAGAACTGAAAGGTTAAATAAATATAAATACAATAATATAGATATAATACATACAATAAATGAATAAAATTGAGACAAATTAAAAGATATAAAATTGTTATTTCTTACATAAGTAATTATGCAAAAATATAAATGGATAAATTAATAAACAAATAATAGATGAATAATTATGTTATTAATGATCTCAATAAATAAATAAATCATCAATAATAAATAAGAATGAAAGGTAGTCTTAAATATTTAATAAGACATTGAAAAGGGCTTTTTTATCAATTGATATTGTTACTGTTAGCTCCCTCAGTCCAAAATCTGTACAGAAGTAACATTTAATCCGCAATGGAGACTAACGGTCTCTGTATTTCTGCTGATTTTATCTCCTTCCAAAGAAATCCTTAATTGCTAACGCGAGGGCAAATTAGTATTTTTTTTTTTGTTTTTTGGAAATTGAAATGTATTGTGGAAATAAATTGTGTCTGGTATATTACATAATGGGAAACAATTTGGAAAGATTTGAATTGAAGAGGACATTTTTTGTTTGACAGTTACTCCGGAAGACCGACAGCAGCGTCGCCAGCAACGGGTTCCAAACCCCAACACCTCAAAGAATTGGCCGCTTTCCTCGAGGAATCAATCTGCGTTTAAGAGTGACTCAGTATATTTATCTAAATTATTTATTCGTTAAGGAAAAAAAATCCCTCTCACAGTTTTCTCAGTTAGTCGACTTATACTTCTTTTCAATGCACCGTTGAAAAGCTTTCTTTTGTTGTAGCAGTATTATTCCGCACTATGTTTACCAAAAAAAAATGAATTAGATTCAGTTTCTTTTGTCTGATAATTATTTCAGTATTCTCACGAAATCACTAATAGTTTCGATAGCGCTTTTGTATTCAGGCACAGTCGGGAAATGTAAATTGTAAATTAAATGTTGGAACCCGTCGGGGTTTTGTAAATAAATGTGCGTTCTCCGAAATAGACGGATTAAAATTTTGATTGAGAAAAATCTGCACTGTTTCAAAGCCAAATAAAGTTATTTAAATACTCATTTGTTTATTTCTTTTCCAATTTGGCCCTTTCAAAAAGTTTCTGCTCACTGATATGCTCATGAAGTGAGCGCAATGTGATTGCAATGAGCAGTTCGCTGACATCGAACCTGACGGATTAAGCAATGGATAACAATTTTGCTGTATTGGAACAAAAAATTTCAAATTTGAATTTATTTTTTATTTTTTTAAATACGGTACACCATTACAGTACAAAAATACTTTACAGATTTCCTACTTTAAAAAATATCAGAGTTAAATTCGAGATTGGAGAACAAATTCTTAAAATAACAAAAGCAAAGTTTTCAAAATAAACCGTAAAAATCAGTTATAAAATAATTGAATTTTGCTTTTTTTATAAACTTTCAAAAGAAATCTCTTCTGCCGTATGAAGTCTCCCAACTTATATTTCGTGTAAATTTCCAAAAAGGTAATTCAGTTATTTATCCGTTTTTAAATAAAATCAGAAATGAATGTCTGCAGAGTTTAAATGAGTTTTTACTTCGGAAATCCCAAAAAGAAATCCCAGACTGACCCTTTTCGGGCATTTAATCCGTTCTTCGACAAACTTCCAATTCATCCGAATGAAAAAGAAGGAATTTTATAAATAGATTAATTTTTGGTGCCGCTTAAAAAGTCTTTTGTTTTCCCATAGGACGACGCCCTGCTGATCTTCGTTTCCCCAATGAGCCATTCCAGCAAGTACACAACTGAAAACCAAAAATGAGACCGTTAGCCTTTGCCCAAATCATCACATTTAATGTGTGCACAAACACAAAAGAACCGAGGTGGCCTTGATTCTGCACTCATTAGACGGCTGTCACACTCACAAGAGCCGATGATTCCCACAACTGTGGCCACGCCGAGAAAACTTCCGCTTAACAACATTTTCGCGACGAAATATCCCAATGGCACGACGATGCAAACGAACCAGCAAGCGAAGTTAATGGCGGGAAGGATTCTTCGTGGCAGAGGGAAACTCTCGAAGTGCTCGGAGCTCGAGGCCAAATGCCAAATCCCCGTCGTCAGATAACTGTGGATCAAATCGTCCTGGAACGAAGACTGAGGGTGAACTGCTGTTGGGGGGGACAGCATATTGCCGACAGCAAACCGACCTTTCTCTTGTATAAAGAGTGGAGCCATGTTGCCAAATCTTCCTCCCCTTCCGGCAGATTTTCCACGGGAATTCTTTCCACGAAAAATTCAGCGTTAATCGATTTTCCAAGTAAAATACTGGTCAATGTAGGTCTTACACCTTCCCTGGAAATGAACAGATGATTAATTGCTGATACCGCAATACTCAAAATTATGACATCCATTTTTGGACATCGCCAATGAGAGCAGTTTTACTTTATAAAAACTTCCTCAGCCGGTGACAAGCAAAATTTATTTTGAAATTATACCGGGAGTCGAAGAACTGATGAAATGCGGGCGCACGAGAAAAAGGTTATAAACGGAAAATCGCCATTTTCCATCCAGGAAAATAATTTCGGTGCTCTTTAAAAACAAACTCTTTCCTTCAAGTAAATACTTACATGTATACTGCAATTATATAAACATGCAAAACTCAAAAAACCGTTAAAGTATAAATTAAAAGGCAAACACACTTCAAAAAAAACAAAAACTGCACCATTTTAAGGTGACCGTCACCGCCTTTTCGAAACCCATTTCAGTTAAAGTTTTCCTTTCAGTTGCTCTTCCTTTGGCGATTTATTTGGGAGGGTTTTGGGAGGAATTAAAAGAAAAGAACCCACGATTTGATTCCCATGTTGATGTTGTAGATGGCGGTCACATTCTTTTTCAAAATGGGCAGACTGGCCGTGAAACCTTTCGTCCTCGGAGTGAGATGATGGCGGAGCTCTGGAAGTCCGCGCTGTCTGGCAAAGGCTCGACTGGCCTCGTGTTTCTCTTTGGTAAATCTGTGAAAATATTTCAAAATAAGAAAGGGCGGAGAGGGAAACCCGAGAATGGGTGAAGGTTAACCTGGTGCCCTCGGCGGCCAACAGCAGCCAAAAAGGATCCCTGTAAGTGGCCAAATCCCGAATCACAGTCTCAAATGTCTTCTGGTCCTTCTGCCAGTTTCTCTCCAGGAATATGCTTCCCCCTATCAACCAGGAGTAACCAACGGTGGGTATATACTGCAGCGATTTCTTCGCGAACGTCTTCACATTCTGAAACCGATCGGAAACTTTAGTTTGGGACGATAAAATCACCTCGATGTGGACACTCACTCCCAAAATGCGACAGTGGTCACACAAAATCCACCCTATGATCCAGTCGATCTCATAACTGTGATTCATTATAAGGAAAGCGTGTTCTTTCCCGAAATGGCGGTCATAGTCGTTTTGTGTCGCATGCAGAGTCACTCTCACGTTTGCCCAGTATTGCTGCAGGAAGACAAGTTCTGAAAAAGCCCCATTCGAAATGAGAAAGCTGTGAGGCACGACAGCACCGGATGAGATGGTACTTACGGGAATACATTGAGTAACTCAAATAATAATTGCTTTTCCTAAAGAGATCTTTACTGAACGGCCTTAGTAAAATGCAGAGGGCAACTTGGACGATATTTATTATGACTCCCGAAATTAAAAATACTATGCCGAAGAGAGTGTAAGTGACTCTGGTTAAGTTAACGATGTCTGATAAATTCATTTTAGCCGTTCCTGAAAATAAAAAAATGTCAACCCCATTTGCAAATGAAGAAATGCTTTTGAAACTAAGCAAATGCTGACTTCTATGCTGATGTTTTCATTGAACTGTCCAGGAAAAACATTTCATCATGAATTATGGCACTCGTTCAAATGCAATTTAATGAAATCTTCCTCTTTTCATTTCAATAACATTTTGCGGTGTACATTTGAAATGTACGAAGATTGACCGTTTCTGTACTTGACTTTGATGAAACAGCAAAATGCAAATGAAGCTCGAAGAGATGTTTACGACGTCCCTGATGCGAGGAAAAGCTGTTCTTTTCATTTTGACATCACGTATATTTCGCGTCGTATTTTGTAAAAAATAACGGACAGTCCATAGACTAATAAGTGACGTCATCACATCAAACGTATTTAAAAAGAGAATCCGTTTCCGATCATAGACATAACAAAAGACTAACGCCATTACATTTTAACCGAAATAAATAGTTTGTTCATTTGAAAAATTTAATAATAATAAAAGATAATATTTTTGATTACAAAAATTTATAATATTTTGAAAATATTCCTCAGTAGGCCTTTTCTATTATTCACATTAAATGCAATTCGTTTTATATTCGTCACAATAATAACTTTTTGTCTTTTTTTTGTTCGCTGTTGGATGGCCGTATCTGAACCAGCGGAATAATTTGTTTCATTCATGTAAATGGTTACACTCCTCGAGGGAAGAAGAAAATCGCTTAAATAAGCACAGCTTTAACTTAAATGAACATCTACCCTTAGGAGACCTTTGTCCAGCCACAAATATAAAAAGTAAAATAAAGGAAACAAACCTTTTAGCATTTTCATGTGAATTCCATAAAACGGTTAACACGAAGCTCAAAAGCAAACTCTGAACTGCCAGCTCAGAATCTGAAAAACATACTTTTGTGTAGGGAAACCACAAAGGTGACGAAGAGAGGAAACATAATTAAAGTAAATGAATAGTTATTTTGCAGATAACATTGAAAGTCGACGACCGAAGGTGGAATAAATTTATATGAAAACACCGTTAGAAGAAAGGAAAAGGTTCAGTGAAAGCTTAAATGAATCCTATTTTCTCCAGAATTAATGTAAAACTAATTATTCTTACCGAAAGCAGAGATGGAAAATTAATTCCGACAATGAAGTACGTCTGGAAAAGCAATTAGCCATCCCTTTCATTGAAATTTTCCAACTTTCAGCGTTTTCTCTTCCCGTTTTTTCCTCATTTTTGGAATTGTTAATTAACTAACGCAAGAAAACTTGTTCACTATTAATGCATGTTTAAGGCGTTCAGTCAATTTAGAATAATAAGAAAATCCAGGAGAAAAAGACTTTGCAATTCCATGTTTCGACTGGTAGGAAAATCGCCTTTTCCCGTGAAATCGCCTCGAAGCAGACGACAAATGTTCCTCCCATCTTCTCTCCAGAATCCTTTCTCTCAACTGCTCGCTGTTGGAAAATCGTCCCGTTGCCATAGACGCCGAAACATCTTTTCCGTAGCAATGGCGGCTTTTATCTTTTCATATCACTGCAGATGAATATTAACAGTTGCTCCATATTTCGCTATTTTATCATTTTATCGAGATACATGAAATATAATCTGAATGCTTCCATGAAAGAGTTAATGGAGGAGAAAAGTATAAAAAAACAATCGGGAAATTTAAAAAGTAAGAAATTATAATTTAATGAAATATTCATTGTAAATTTTAATTCTTGATTTTTCGATAATTTATGTTATAAAATAAATATTGATTAATTATGTTAACAATTATGATTTGATTATTGATCCACTGATGAAATCTGTTAAAGAGATTAAAGCTTTAGTTGAGTTTTTTAATTAAAAATTAATAATTGTATAAAAACACAATTTAACTTATTTAAAGTATTTAAAAAAAAAATCGGTTCACCTAGAAATCCTTTCGTGCGCAAACCATCGGCGCCATAGAGGTCCTTCAAACGGAGCGCCATTCGTCGATTCGCCAAAGGAATACTTCTTTGGGGAGAGTCGACTTCTAAAAAAACCTAAGTTTCACTCGTGAAGGTTACCCGAGTGATAAGGTGATCATCATATACCTCAAGTATTTATTACGCGAATAGAATTTATCCAGTGAATTTTTTCACATTTCATAGAAATCGAAAGTCGATCGTTTTTTTCTGTTGAAACAACCGTTGACAACGAGGCCTCCGCGATTTCAATTCCAGAGGGCGGATCATTTCCTGCAAGTTTACTAAATTCAATATTATTTTGTGGGGATTTTTCTTAAAATTGAAGTAAATTTAAGCTGGGGTTGTCGAACGTGGGGCAGCAACATTTTGAAATCCGTTTACAATTGGGAGGAATTATTGATTAAAACCGAATTATTTTTTAAATTAGTGCGGGAAACTTTTCTAAGCTAACAGAATCATACAAAATGAGTGTACATTTAATAATTTACAAGTATTTCCGAATAATCAGTGAAATTTCCAGTTCCTGTTTCCACCTGCATAAGTGCTTTTTGGTTGAAAAAACTTATTGAACGTCCTCACTCATTACCGTTACGCTTGCGAGAATCCTCAAAGTCCTTAATTAATTTAATCACGGACACGACACGGTTGATTTGTCCAGGTCGGGTAGTTGCTCAACAGAAGACCGCCCGATATCCCCTCTCTGCCCCTTTCCCCATTCGCCAGTGCCTGATCGAAGGTGTTTCAGTCTTTCGTGGCTGATTATGGTGAAACCAGGCCCAAGGCCTGCGACCTGCCAGCTCTCCACATTCTGAACGGAGTTGTCGCTTAAAACCTTCTGATCGCCCACTGTGGGTGCTCATCATTCCGCGGTTGTCTTTGCGGCAGTTGTTTACAACTAATTATCGGGTTTTGTCAACGGAAGAATCGAAAGGGAGAGTCTGAATGATAACAACTTTTCCGGTAAAATATTGTGATTTTTAATCCTAAAAAGGAAAATGTTAGTATTTTTTATTTTTATTTTTGAATATAATCGGTAAATACACTTTATCCTTGATTGTTAACAAACAAACAATTTTTAATATGTCACATTAAAATGTGAGAGTTCATTCAATATAACATTTAAGCGAAGAATTAATTAACATAGAAAAAAATGCAGACGTGGATTTTTGACATTTATTTTCCACAATTTTCAGTGAACGTACAGTATTTTTACGGATTACATATGTTTGCATATAATGAAAAAACTGGTCACATTTAAGCAATGTTCGAATAAGGGTGAGACGACGAAATAATTTTAATAATAACGGAAATAACGATTTCCGATAATGTACGTAACCGTTATGATTTCTGATCTGCTGACAAAGTAACCCTTTGCTGTCTTAGTGTTTTTTTTTATATTTTATCTCCTTTAGTTATTTCTTTATAACTTTAGTTATTTTTTCAGTCTCTGATCTTTAAGAACTGGTTTTTGATTACGTGGGAAACGAAAAAGAAAAAAAATACAAAGGAAATGATCTGTTTCGCTTATTTAAAAATTTCTCATTGAGCATAAATAACTCTAGAAATAGAAATAGATGACAATTTCCTTTGAGTTTCGTTGACATGCAACAACAGAAATATTATATTGAATTTAAATCAATATAAATTATGGTATATAATGCAATTGCGTTAAGGCAAAATTATTTCGAAAAGGAATTTCTTTGGAACTTTAACTTCGACAATTATCAGAAGAAACAAAAAATTCTAAACTCATAAATCCACGAAAGTGAAATAATCAAATATTTATCGTATTAAATCGTGACAAAACCCAATAAAAACACATTAATGCAGTGTGTGACTATCAAATCCTTTATTATGCGCTCATTGGTAATAACATAAACAATCGGAGATTTCCATAGAGATTATATGTCATTGCCTTTATGTTGTGATATGATATATAAATAATAAAAGATAATCGATATACGTGTAAAATATTAACCTTTAGTTAAAAATGATGAATTTTCAGGTTGGAATATTGAAAACGCCGAAAACTCCGCTAAAAGAAAATGAAAAACAATAAATATGAGCTGCCAAGGGTTTCGTACGAGAAAAAGAACGGATCGTCCGCCATCGAAAACGAGGAGAAGGGCCCCAGGTAACCATTCTGAGAATGATTTCGCACAATCTTAACACGGCTTATTAGAAAGTATCATAGCCGGGGTGAAGAGGCGGTGGAGAAAAGTGGCGCTCTGATCTTCGCCAAGAATAACAGGATTTCTAAAAGTCATCTGGACTTTAGGAGGAACTTTCTATTTTTCTCAGCTCTCGACATAGATTCTCTCTCTCTTATTCACCCGTATATGGGCTGATCGACACTTCCTCCTGTTTTCTTTCGTACTTCCGTTTGATTGAGAGTGAAATCGAAAAGCCCAACCGGGGTGAGAACACACCATTCAGTGTTTCAGTGGATGGAACAACGCGGAATTGTCTTTAAAGGCGTGAAAATGAGAGTGCCGTAAGATTCAATCAAGTTTTCCTTGAAAAATTTGCACAGGAATGTGTTTAGAAATACCTCCAATCACTTTCAGCGCAACAAAGCAGTTGCGATTTTTAAACAATCTAATGATTAAACTTTTTTTAATATGAAAGAATTTTCGATCCGCAAAACGATTTTAAACAGAAATATAAATCTGCGGAAGCGACTCGTTTTAAATGAATGTCCATGTGACCTCCGAAATTGTGTGTTTATCGAGATAATCTCGGCAAATAAGCCGTGAAATTGAAATAACGAGAGGGTCAAACAATTGTAGCAATCAAATTTAATAACTGAAAAATAAAAAATCACGAGGCAGACGAGCCTGCGTAATTTTTTCATTTATTAATCGGTTTCTTCACGCAAAGCAGGTTTTAGAGATATTACGTAACGGAGGAACGAATCAGAAACAAAAGCTGTGCTCATTGTCATCGGGCAAACCCTTTGATTCCCACCGAATAGAAGAGTGGGAACCTCAGCAATGATTGTCGAAGGATTTTCCCACTTTCAAACAACGTTTTCCACTCCATAAATGAAAAAGCAACTTTAACTGATCGGCTGTCGCTTCGAAATTCCAAGAAAACAGCTCGAGATAGCCGGAGTTCTTATGTAACCGAAATGACGAAGTAATGCGCACGAATCCACACACAAATCCCTAATTTACTCGGGGAATTAGGTTTGTGTAAAACAATGAAGGCCAGAACAGAGTTGGGTGACGATCTGTGGCAGTAAACTTTAATTTTCCGCAAACAAAGATATAATCTAATAAGTACACTTTGTGTGGACTAGTAACGACCTTTTACAAGTGGAAAGCTTTAACCGGGGGTGCAATGAGTTCTCCTCTGGAAAATTCCACACAAAATTAGAGTAACGGGCGATCTCAAGGCCAGGAATTCGGGGCGTAGTCCCCGGTATGTAATAAATAAACAAGTAAACAGTTAAATTTGCAACCGAATATCCCTTTCTTTTTTATTGAAAATATTCGGATTAATTGTTATTCGAACCGACACAGTCTGCTTTTTCTTCCGATGTGTCCAAAACTTCAGAATGAGTCTCTTTGGGGGGTGAAATAAAAACGGGGACCGCAGTCAGTTGGCAAATGTCTTTGCTAATTATTGAATAGAATTTAATTCTCATCAAAGTGGAACCAATGACGTAGAGACGCATCACTTCTTGGCATTCACTTTTCACTAGGTCAATGAATTGAGACTTCAAAAAGAAATAAAAATAGTTGCCGCCAAAACACGAACGACGTTTCGTGTCAAAAATCTATTCTCCTCTACAGACCCAACATGGCAGCAAAGACCCTTGCCCTCAATTTAACCCCACCTGAGTTTCAGGGTGATGACAGAGGACGGCCTGGGACCCACGTGGAAGATATGGAGGAGGAGAAGATACGTCGTGGCCTACACAGCCTTGCTGGGTTTCATGAATGTTTACTCTCTCCGAGTCAACCTAAGCATTGCCATTGTCGCCATGACAAATAACTACACCGTCACCCTGGCGAACGGCACAGTGGTCGAGGTAAATGCTTTGGCAACGTCCTGCCCTGGAAGAGGGATGCAGTGTCCCGTTTGTTGCAGCACGAGAGGGACTTCGACTGGGACACGAAGCAGATCGGCCTGGCCCTGAGCTCCTTCTTTTACGGCTACATCTTGACGCAAATACCTGGCGGATGGTTGGCTGCCAAAGTCGGAGGGGCGAAGCTGTTCGTCTCGGGGATCGCGGCCACAGCCTTGCTGACTCTGGTGACTCCGCCACTGACGAAACTCAACTTTTATGTTCTGCTCGCAATCAGAATAATCGAGGGTTTCTTCGAGGTAAATCTCCAAACTGTGGGGGTACATTGTCAACAATTAGAAATACAAAAGAACGATCATAAGACATCATCATCTGGACAACCGCAATAAAGAGCTTCCACATTTCTTGTAAAATTCAAGTTTCTGCGCGTCAGTTATATTTACGACCCGGAGTGATTCACACGAATTCTTCAAATATTTTCGTTTATGATATTATTTTTGGCCTGAGCACACATTATAAGTATCGGTCCACGTGCAGGAAAAATAATTTCCTTCTTTTCTCAGGGCGTTACATTCCCCTGCATTCATGCGGTGTGGTCGCGATGGGCGCCTCCACTCGAGAGAAGCAAATTAGCTACAATTGCTTTTTCCGGAAGCTTCATAGGGACCGTCATTTCGATGCCACTTTCCGGCTACATCGCCAACGCCTGGGGATGGGAAGCCATCTTTTATGTTTTCGGTGAGGGAAAAGATGGGAATGAGTCGCCCCCGGACTCCTTTTCATAATACTCAGACTGTCAAAATCTCTTCAGGTACCGTCGCTGTTGCCTGGTGTATACTCTGGATCGTCTTTATAAAAGAAGCGCCCCGTTACGACCCCTACATCACACAACAGGAGCTCGATTACATTGAGAGCACAATCGGATCTTCTTCGGGAGCCGTAAACGATTTCCTCAATAATTAATCATTTTTGATTAACACTCGTTCACTGGTTGTTTTGTCCCGCAGGTGGTGAAGCATCATCCCTGGGGAAAGATACTAAAATCAATGCCGGTTTGGGCCATTGTGGTGGCACATTTCAGTGAAAACTGGGGATTCTACACTTTGCTGACTCAGCTGCCCTCTTTCATGAGCGGTAAATTGAAAATCACTAATTCTTCTTTCAATGGGATTTCAACTACAGGTATACTGTGACATTCCACAGATACACTCAACTACAAAGTGGAAAAAGCCGGGTTCATGTCAGCAGTGCCGTACCTAGTCATGGCCACCGTTCTCCAATTTTCCGGCCACATAGCCGACTATTTGAGGTCTCGGAAGATCCTCTCCACCACCAACGTAAGTCCTCCCCTCCACGCCAACACCCCCAGGTCCCACTTTAATTTCCTCCATTCCAGGTACGGAAGCTGTTCAACTGCAGCGCTTTTCTCTGCCAAACAGTCTTTATGATTTTGGCCGCTTATTTGTCCACACCGGCCGCCATCATAACGTGTCTCAGCGTGGCTGTGGGTTTGGGAGGCTTCGCCTGGTGCGGCTTCGGGTAAGCACTCTCATTCCCTCAGGACACCACACAAATTCTTCCTTCGATCCCTTCAAACGTAGGCGTATTTCAGAGTAAACCACCTGGACATCGCTCCTCAACATGCGGGAGTTCTCATGGGATTCTCCAACACCTTCGGGACGCTTCCAGGAATGCTGTCGCCCATAATCACCGGTTACATCGTCCACGACAGGGTTCGTTTCTCAATTCGCCTGAGACAATACCTCTTAACTAACCTTATCGCTTTTCCAGAGCGCTGAGCAGTGGAAGAAAGTGTTCTACATAACGAGTTCCGTATACTTAGCCGGAGCGATAACTTACGGAATCTTCGCCTCGGGAGAAGTCCAGCCATGGGCGGAAGAGAAACGGGAGGAGGACAAGTCGAAGGAGATGGGAGTGGAGAACAAGGGAATGCAACTGGACAAATCCGGGAATTGAAACCCGGTCTGTGAATCAGAATGAAATTCCTGTGGGAGAGACTGTGATTTTGGAAACCGCTGGCGGCTGCATGAAAATCTGTAAATATGAAACGCACCACTGACTGGTCAGGAAAAACCGATCATTTTCAGTTTGAAACTATTAAATTAATACTATAATAATGGGAAAAGTCTTTTGATTAATCATATCCTGTTTTAACTAATGAGAACCGACATTAAACAGCAAACATCAATGAAACATTAGGGAATTTTCGAGTTTTCAAACTTTTTAGATCAAGGTTTTGTCAGCAATGCTGAAAGTATCTCAGTCGAACACTGGAAATATATTCAGTGCAAAATGATTAAAATATTTAAAATTCTTGGACGATGTCAAAAATACTACAAAAATAAGTTTCAATTTAAAATGATTCGGCCGTTTTGTCAGCACTCGAACATTTATTGCTTCCATTTGAAACTGTCAAAAAGAATTCCCTTTCGGCCTTCGATTGCAAAACTGAATTTCCGCTTCATTTTTAAGCAACAGAAACTTTTAATACTCTTTTCAAATCCCAAAAGATGAATACGGAGATGAAGAAATAATAAACAAAAGAATGTAAGTGGCATTGCGAAAAAGTGTTTACGAATTTCGCAACTTGTTTGAAAATTCCTCAAAGAAAATAATTTATTTCTGGGCTTGGGCCCATATGGGTGCTCTTTCTCTCGTCCTCGGCGCGCGAACAAAAAGAGAAATGAATGAGGAACCGAAGGAGTGGGAGGGAATCCAACGGGAAAAGAAGTAAACAAACAACTACGGCGCGAATAAAACAAACAAATCTCCCGGGACTGATTCGTTGTGAAATTAGCGAGCTTTCACAAAGTTCTGCTGAATCGCAGGTAAAAAACAAAAAACGATCATTTGTAGAGCGGTTGAATCAGACGTCAGAAGAAGAACAACAAAAACAGACAGTGGTCTTCGAACTCGAGTTCGGGGTGGAATTTGTCAATTCGGTTTCTGCTGATTCGGACTTCGGGGAAAAATGCTGATAAAATCGGAAGGACTTCCGGTGGTGAGTGACTCCAGTGCTGACGGGGGAGAAGACAAACTGCAGGAAAGGTTACGACAAGACCAAGAGAAGGACATCAAAATTAAGCATTTATCAGTTAAATATTCCGAAAGGTTAGTTACTACCTTTGAATTTCCTTTGACTGTAGCCTTTTTAGCTCGCTTTTTTAAGAAAATTATTTCAATTTGTGAATGAATGAATAAAGGGAGGAAGGAAGGAAAAAACAAGAGTAATTTTTCCCGACTTTTCTTCTCCGCGAGAAAATGGTTAATCCCATTCAGTTGCTTACAACTCTTTGTCGGTTAACAAAAAATTTGACCTCACTGGAAAATAGTTTACGGATTTTTTAAAGGGCCAAGGCGACTGACACAGAAACGGTTTTAATCAAAATAAATTTTCTCACTCTAATTTTGAAAGATCAATGCTGACGATAAAAAAAATAGTCCGGATTGGAATCTCAAACTGTTTTCAATGTCTGCCGACGTATTTTGGAAAGTAGAAAGTGATATTTTGATTGTCGGGAAAATTTATTCAATCGGAGCCACTCCGGCTTTTTAGGTATATTTTATGTACCTTTAGGCTCTTAATTTGTTTTCTGTATCATAATGTCCCGAAAACCAGGGTTTACATGAAAATACATTTTCGATTTGTTTATTAATCATCAGACGGACGGAGTCAAACGGATTAGAGTTCAACTGAGTTCTCAAATTCTCCAAAACCACCTCCATATTTCATTTATGTTTGGCCAAATCAGATTTGGCCGATCAAACGTTAAATTCCTTTCTCTTTTGCGCGCCAAAATTATATTCGTTGGAAAAAATTTGAGGTTCCGTAGAATTTCCTCCGATTTCGACCCCTTTTCAGGCATCGAAGGAACCCTTTCATCACCCTCTGCTTCGATTTCCTTCCTCCACCCCCCCTCACCCCCGCCTTCATGAACGGCATGTAAATTCGATAAATGTTGGCCGATGATTCCATCTGGCAAATGGTCAAGAATTTAAAAGGAAAATTCACATCTTTTGCGTCAAGTTGGGTTTTTAATTGCAGAAAAAAATGCTCCTCGCCTTTGGACATCACAGAAATTAGACCGTACCTCCTCCTGTGCGGGGCCGTCGCCCTCAGGGGCAACACCCTCCAAGACCTCAACGTCACCTGCGTCATCAACGCGACGACAGAGCTCCCCGACACGCCGCTCCCCTCCCCCAAAGACATTTTGTACCTGAGAGTGAACGTCGACGACAGGTCCGACAGCGACATCCTCTCCTGGCTGGACTTGGTCACGGACATGATCCACCAGGTACGTGTGGCATTAGGGATGATCCGGCAGGCTGACGACGGAAGGGTGGTTGCAGGTGAGGCTCGCCGGGGGGAAGACTCTGATCCACTGCGTGGCGGGGGTGTCCAGATCGGCGACGTTGTGCCTGGCGTACCTGATCAAGTTCGAGGGATACTCTCTGCAGGAGTCGTACCTGTTGGTGAAAGCTTTAAGGGGAATCATACGGCCGAATTCGGGGTTTTTCGGTCAGCTGGTGGAGTTCGAAAAGCGGATAACTGGAAAGCAAACTGTGACTATGGTTTATAGTGACTACGCGGGTGCGTATATTCCGGAAATGTACGAAGAAGACTACCAAAAACTGCATCTTTTGCGTTGTCTCAAAAGATAATCGACTGTTCTTTCCGTTGGGATTTAACAAATCTCCAAACAAACCGAATGTTTTTTGTATAATAAATTTTGTATTTTTAAAATAATAAATCGAATAATGTTTATATAATTTAAATGACGCTGTATTATTTAAAAAACGATATACGCTATTTATCCGACGGATGATTTTCGCATTATTTGGCCTGAAAAGTATTTTGTTTGGCATTTAATGCCATTGAATTCGCAGCCAATTCCGCCATGTTAGCCCATTAGCGCGATAATTGTGGGAGTCTAAATACAGCTGCATATGATTTTTCACCTGAGGACACCCAATCGAAAATCCACTGCACCGCTCTAAAAATACACCTGCATTTGCATTGGATGACCTCACTATTTCCCGTTCCGGTGCTGACCCTGAGGAATGTCCGCAATTATAACTCCCACCCAACACCCCTGTCTTCTGCTTTTCCGCCTCCTCTTGTGGCTTTCTGCTTCATCACGAGATACTTCGGAGAAATTACATTAAAATTACATGAAAAGTTCGCTTCGTGAGTATGTGGTTTCAGCTCCTCTCAAAATATCACTCTCGTAAACAACAATCACGTGCATAAGAGTAAAATTATTAACAAAGGAAAAAAGAGTAAAGCCTTAAAAAACGATCAGGTGGAGTAAAAAATGAAATAAACAAAATTACAAATAAACAAAAATTACAAAATAAATTAGAAATGTAAATAAATACAAACAATTACAAAAGTCAATTTGGCTTCGCCCAGAGGCCTTATACTGGAAATCAAAAATGGAAAAATATAAATAAAATATAAGTAATATAATGAAAATATAACAATAAAATATACAATAAAAATAAATAACATAATAAAATAAATAATATAATACAAATAAAAATAAAATAAAATAAATAAAAGGAAAATTCTGGGTCTAATAAAAGCATACAATGACTACAACGAATACAAGAACACAATGAACAACTAAAACTAATTGTAATCACATTTAAAATTGCAATTAAAGACATCGAAATAATTAATCCCCCTTTCAAAAACGATCAGATGAAATAAAAAATGAAATAAACAAAAATTAAAATAAATAAATAAATATATAGAAACAATTACAAAAATAAATTTGTACTGTAAATCAAAACTGGAAAAATATTAAAGAAAATCCTGGCTCTAATTCAAGCATACAATGACTACAAGAATACAACTGAAACTGATCGTATCTATATTTATAATTGTAATTAAATACATCGAAATAATTAATCCCCCATTTGGCAATGATTGTAATTGAGGGGTTTTCGCTTCCGTATAAAGTAACGGAGCTACAAAAATTGTACTCGAAATGCATTCGGGTACAGTAAATATAATATGCGTTAGCACGAGGCGCTCACTATACGATCACTGCACCGTCGAGCTCCCACAGACAAGGAAGGATTTCCTGAGCGATCGCTCGGGACTATATACAAATGGCGGCGACTAACCGACCGCAAGTGGGTTTCTTCGCCGGTTGGATATTTTTTTCCGGGGACTGATGCGTGTTTTTTTCGAAAGTAAAACTGGAAGACATTTGTCGAGTGCTGTAGAGCATTCCCAATCAATTTTCGCTATCTTTTTACTTGATCCGTTGAAAAGATAGCGATTTATCTTTCGGTAAATAATTTTATTGGTTATGTTTTCCAAATCTTTTGCGGAATGAAGCATTTTCTCTCTCCCGTTAACCAATCACGAGTTCTTAATATAGTTCGACAGAAAACTTATTAAAAACATCTCTTCATGAAGAATTCTAAGAAAAGAAGAGAAGTTTTCGGAAAGCATATAAATGTCATTAGAAAAGAAACACAAATAAAGAAAGCAATTATTTATTTAATTATTATAAATAAGTGCCACAATAGTCTGTGTGCGTAAGACTGCAAAAGAAAATAATTAAATATATATTTTTTGTGAATAATCATATAGAAATTTAGGACGTAATAGAATTCGAAAAAACACATACATCTCTCGGATTATCGGAAAATGAAAATCAATGTATTTCTCATAATCACTGATCATTCGTGAATTATTTTTTTCTATTGCGGAGACTGCACATTTTGATTGATGACAAAATGATGGCACTGATTTTCATTTTGAGAAATCCTTCGACAATTTGACAATTGATAATGACTTTGCAAAGGAATCCTTTAAGAATTTACAAAAAAGGGCGGTCAAAAGGCATCGTTGGAAGGTCTCAAAGAGAGGTAAAGTCTACTGTTGGATGGCAACGTTAGGTCGTCCCTATCGTTTTTGTCTTCCTCGCTCCGTGTTTTCATCCCTTTTTGCTTTTTTACAAACTTAACCCCTGTACTTATCATTACACTACACCTAAGCAAGATATTGCTCTGTTAGAACGCCAATTAACGAATGCATTGCATCAAAGGGGCGACCTAAATTCTCAAAATTTAACCGAAAAATATTTGTTTTCACAACGGAAAATTTTTCTTTCTGACACCACTGAAAGTTTACTTAATGTAGGAAATTTCCGCTAAAACAGGTGCGTTTATGACATTGAATTAAAAGGTGGGTATTATCGACTGCTGCCACTTAAAAAAGAATGGCCATTCAATTTCTCCCGACACCATCATCATCTCAAAAGAATGAGAAATGTCGGCCTGCAGAGGCCTCTCTGTGCTTACTGAAACGGAAGAAACAACAGGTAAAGTGCACCTACCTACGCCTAATAAAAATTATTTTTCAACTGAAAACGAGAAACTACAGTTTCTGCTGGATTGTGGCAGTTGAAACTTCCCAACATTTTAATCCTATTTGTGAGACAATCGAAATAAACAAAAATTCCAGATATCCATGTGTACAATGGGTGCTGACAAGCACAACCTGCTGTTAAAGCAGCATTCGAAAGGGCAAAAACCACCGCAGAAAAGTTTCCGGAAGAGAAATACTTTAAACGGCACCACAATGGCTCGAATTCACGCTCTCTAAACCTAACCGATCGAAATACTATTAATAAAGCACAATAATTCTATCAAACGATTAGGGAAGGACTTTTGGACGAAACATTTTGTCTTAAGTTAAGTCTAGACTAGACCTAAATGTCTCAAGTCGGGTCAAAGTGTGCGAACGCTGAACCAGCAACCCTCACAGGTCCAGGATCAGCAAAGGCTAAAACGAAATGTGCAACGGTTCGAGTGAATGCCCTTTTCAGGTATAACCTTCGTGAGAGCGAAGTTGACGGGCGAACTCTCCGGACATTGCAGAACCTCTCTACTCTAGAAAGAAAAGTCTACCTCACTTTCTATTAGGTAATTACATAACATTTCTTCAGTTCAACAATAAATAAAATCCATATCCAAAATAAGCATTTTGCGACTTTCACAACAGTTAATTAATACCTCGATAAAAATTACATGTATACCGGGGAGGGCAGGAAAAACCAAATTTAAAACTAACGGCCGCTAGGTAAAAGCTATGCACTCTCTAAAAAATAAATACAACAAATTCCTTTTCCCTTCCCTCCGGACGGCTTACGTAAATATTGACCAAAAGCACATTTCTCAGAAGCTTCAAGCGAATTAGATCAAGCCTCGAAAACAATTTAATTATTAAATTCGTTTCTGAGCATTACCGGGTTTTAATGCGAAATACGACAGTTTTTGTTATGATTTTCTATTGTTCGGTTATGCGAACTGCAGTTGAGCCAATTTATTTTATTCCAATATTAGACTTATTTTTAATATAATCTATTAATCATAAATCCCCCTAATAAGCGGAACATTAGGACCAAAAAATAATTTCCCCGTAAAAGAATAAAACCATAGAGTATATGAATCGACTCCAGATAAAGTGTGCTTTCATGCCAACAGCTCTGTGATTCAACTGCAAATCCATAAACCCCTCAAATTGTATCTTTTAAACGGGAGTCCCAAAATCAGGATCTCCGAAGCTATCGTATCTGGTAAAGCGAAAACTTTTGGTTTTTGCGCTCTCCTTTTCGGATGGCTTTAGTGTGCTTTCTAAAACCGGTTTAAAATGTTTGAAATGACTCTCTAGTATTTTGACGCAACGTTCCGGGCTTTTTGCTTCCACCGGAGAAACCGCATCTGATTTAATCCCTTTCCCGGGGATTTTTAATCCGTATCTCCTCGAGAGTTTCCTCGTCTCTTCGATTTCGTCTGTCATTTCCCCCTTTGCACCCAATTTGTTCTCCAGTTCGCCGTTTTCAATCTTAATGGGCGACAGCTGACTGAGGTCGTAGCTCTTGACGTTATACTCTATCAAATTCTCATCGAATCGATCGGTTATTTTATAATTCAATTCTCGTTTCTTGTGTGAGTCGTTCGTCGCTTTCGGTAACTCCTCCGACGGAGAATTCTTCTTTTTCATTTCCTTTGACTTTCTCCCGGATTTGCTTCTCTTGAGAGTGTCGAATCCCGCCCTTTTCATTTTCTTCCCGTTGGCTGTTTCGTTCTTTCCGTTTATAATCGGCTGCTCGCTTTTGGTGGGATTTTTCATTGTCTCCTCCACCGCTTCCGTCGCTTTCAGGTAAAACTTTTGCATTTTTTTCATGTTGTAGTTACTTTTCATGTCTTTTGTTTTGTTTTTGAAATTAGTGACCGAATTGCTTTTCTCGTCGGATTGTTCCGTCGAAAGAATGTCGTCATCGAACGAAGTGGAGCCTCTCGGCGAGGAGAGATTCGAGGAAAAGCTTCGATCGAAGATCTGCTGAAGGGTTTTCACTTCCACCTTCTCGGGGGTGTTGCTCATCCACTCCCCCACGTAGTCCTTCTCCACGCAGCGTTCATCCAGGAACATCTTCTCCACGTCCACGTCCGACCCGCTCAAGCAAACCTCCAATCCCGAATCGCTCGTCACGTTTTTCTCCTTCTCGGCATCCAAATAGCTGAAGTCGTCCTCCGAAAAGCTCTTCATGATGTTGTCCAAAATACTGTTGTCCTCCAGACCCGAAAATATGTTTTCATCGACGTATTCGAACTTCTTTCCGGGAGCCAAAGGTTTCGGATCCGTCACTTCGATCTGGATGAGATCCCCTTCGGCTTTTACGTTTTCCCTCTTTTCCACCAGAAAATCGTCGAGCAAATTCTCGTTTCCGTTGCCGAAGACATCCTGTATGCCCGTCTGAAACCTGCAGCCGAACAAATCCACTTTGAGTCGTCCCGCGTCGTTTTTCCCGGGATCCGCATCGATTTCGATGAGATTTTCAGAAACGTCTCCGGACGAGTCCTGTCGCTTTTCGGGAGTGTTGCTGCGTACTTTTTCGGAATGGTTCGAGGAGATTCCGATCGATAAAAATTTGCTTCTCCGTCCGTGACTTGACTCTTTCGTACTTGTCGTTCCTAAGGTGCTCGGAAGAAATAATAGAATAATTTTACAGGAAATTGGGAGAGTCGTGAAATAAAAACAAATCCAAATTAAACAGGTCCAAAGCAACGAAAAAGAGGTTAAAAAACAAAGGAAAGGAAAAAGAGAAAACATGAAAACAATATTATAAGTATAATAAAAAAAAAACAAGAATATTAGATCGAATCGAACTGCATTGAAAACAGAATATAATATTAACACTGATTCGATCCAATAGTTCATTCATTAAAATAGATAAAAATTATTTATTCCATTACTTCATATTCCAGGCACTTACGGACAATAACTGTAAACTAATTGAAAATTTTTCCAAAATTCAGCGAATTAAAAAAAATATTCTCTCAAAATATAAAAAAATTATACTTCCGTAAGAGAATTTATAAATTATTTTCACATTTAATTGTTTTTCCAATTCCAAATTTTGCAAATATCCAATATTTATTCAATAAATTCTGTAATTTGGTTTGCTCTAAAAGTTAAAACCTGGCACAGCTCCCTAATCAATAGGTATCCATCAAATCCAACAAAAAATTAAATCAATAATAAATTTAAAAAGGGTACTTAAAACAGTTCCCTAATGAACGCAGACTACTTGAAATTAATATATATATAAAGAAAAATCAGACTGATAATAACTTTAACAAGGAACAATATAAAGGTAACATCTAATTAAAGCTTTTCATTTAGTTTTTTAGATTCTTAAAAATAAATCTAACTCTTTCGTATTTTACACCCAACCTGAGATAATATCGACTAATTGCACCTGATTTTTGTGATTTTCGCGATGGTCACAGTGTGCCACACTTTTCACTACTCTCCCGCTGAACTCCAACTTTCTCACCTGGCAAAGTCCGGCGTTCTGGGCGCGGTGGGGGTGTGAGCTGAGCTGGAATGCAAAGGATGTAGTCCAAGGGCCTCGGAACTGTCCATCACTTCCGTGTCGAAAAATCTGTACCTGAAAATTAGGCAGTCACATTTATTGTCTTTATTATTTTCTTCTTTTTTACCTCTTTATTATTCTTCTTAAGATGTAAAAGTTATGGTTTCTCAGAATATTTCGACAGTTTTCGACGGAAGAAATCCCTCCGATAATTACAATGGAGTCGAAACAATACACAATTTTGTGTTACCTATATCCGTATAAGTCTTCGCTGAGGGAATTCTCTTCGTCCGTATCGACCGCAATGAATTGCACTAACAGTTTTACATCGTTCGTTTCCAGATTAGTTAAAATTTTGACGGCTTCGAAATGGCTGGCGTTTTCAAGCGAGATATCGTTCACTTTGAGAATTGCATCACCGACAAATAAATTCCTGCACTCGTGTGCCGGACCACCCACTTCCAATTCGGAAATCAGGATTGGAACTCCGTGCTCTCGTCCACCCTGCAAGAAATAATGTTCCACATATAAAACTAATCGACGTGCACTTACCATGTGCACCCTCACCACTCACCGTTATGGAAATCCCCAGCCCCTGCTCGGGCATTCTCTTCACGACCACCGTCCTCTTTTCTCCCACCATGCAAGAGAATTCTTCCCCATCGATCGACCCATTCCTTTTTTCATTTTTTGAAGCTGTTTTCGGGGAATCTCCTCCCCCAGATTTCTCTTCATCAGTCTTTTCATTGTAATTAATTCTCTCATTTTCTGAAGATTCCGCTTCTTTCCCAACTATGACTGCACCCTTTTCCTTAGAACGCGTACTTTTGGGGGAACTATTAGGTGATATTGTATTATTTTCAGTTGTATTTTCTGAATTTTCATTACTCGTGACTTCTTTCTTTGCGTCGCTTGAACATTCCGAATTCTTGCTTAGATTGTTCACGTTCATATTATCTAACCCCATGCGTTTGTAAAAGGGCCCGGATTTTTTCATTAAATTCTGCTCTATGTGCCGATAATTGCTTCCGCAATAATTCGGTAAAGAATTCGACTGTCGATTGTTGCACTCGTTTTTGAAGTATCTCCCGTCGGACTGACCTAAACTCAAAATCCTCGAGTCCATCTGAATGAATTCGTGATTTGTTCGATTTCGACAGGCACGAATAACGGTTTTGTGACGATGGAGGAGAATTTCCGATTCGAGCTGCCGCCAGAGTTTGTCCCTGACGTCTGTCCGCATTTCTCTTCCGAGCAGCTGCAATTGCTGTATCCTGCCGGCCAGCTCTTTGTCCAGGTACTTCGCAGCCAAACGGGCCCCATACACTTCGCTATGAAGAGCGAGAATGGAATTCCTCAGAATGATGTTTTCACTTTGGTATTGTAGGAGTTCGTTTTTTAATTTTTTTATTTCACTATTATTTCTAAAAGTTATTTCTTCTGAATATGCACCTGAAACAGAATATTACTGTGTTACCAGACGAAGGCCTGTCCCTGACCTACAAAGGGAAGACCACCGGTGACTTACTCTTGGTTGGCGATAATTTCAACGCGGTTTCGATTTTTTCTTTGTATTGCTCCGGATTCTGATTGGACGGTAATCGATCCAACTGAAGAGAGTGAAGCTGCAGAACCAAACTTCTGCTCTCCTCCTCTAATATCTCTTGACGAGTTTTGCTGTTTACCAACTCTGTTCTTAAGTCTAATAACTCAGCCTGCGAAAAAGCAGAACGCGACATTTAGGCCCTGGCTTTTTTTCATATTGAATTGAGATTGACCTAATTTTCTGGTTGAACGTAAAAAGTTTACTGAACTACTGACGGCTTCAACAATAATGATAATAATTAAATTTAGCAGCAGGAAGTATTTCAATGCGCAAAATCATTAAGATTAAATGATGGATATCAAAATAAGTTACTGCCGTATTTCTGACAATGAAAATGCATAAAATTTTTTCAACCGGAGACCTGAGGTTAAGTTAAACTCGTCGGCAGCCTCTTTTCTCAGAGTCAGTGCACTTAAATTGCTCCCCGTGTAATTCTTTACACACGCACACCGCTTGAAAAAAAAATTTTTTTTCCAGCACGAACGTCTTCGCACCAGTGGCGGATCCGTGCAGTTTGTTTTGGCCGACGTCCAAGTTGTTTTGCTGCACATTTAATTCCCATTGACCACTTTCTGTGATAGATCGGTGCTCCAATAATTGGCTCTAATTGGGAGAATGAGAATAATAAACGCGGACGAATAAAATATTATAGAGAATATTCCATTAATAATTCTTGAAAGATGGACTTCTCTGCTCGGCCCCAAAAGAGAAAGATCTTCTGATAGATTTGGCTGTCAAAAAGTTTGAGTGCAAAAAAGAAAATTTACAATCAATCTAAGGAATAATTAGGTTAGGCTCTAATATAAATCTGTCAATTTAAAATTACAATTCCGAAATTTAAGATTTTAAAAATGGTATAACTCGACAGTTTGTATTTGATTTTTTATTGACTGATTCGTATTTTGGGACACTATGGGAACTATTCCTTCCTGAGATTATTACTTCCAGAACATAGAGGACTTTAATGAGTAAAGACAAAGCCATAACTATAAAATATTTAAACAACTTTAGTGTGGTACATAATGTCGCTTTCCATCAACCCGTATTTTCCATCCTCCAAATATTTAAGTACAAATGATAGTGTTACTTCTTGGGGAAAATATCTAGCAAAGATGGGAGATGCTTAAACGTCCTGAAATGCCACAACTTCTGATCAACTTCGTGGACATTTCAACCTGATGCGGGGGCTCCTGATTAAATTAACACAAAATTACTGATTCACGAACCCGCCATAACGATTGATGAAGGCTCTCGATGCCTGTTCAGTGATTACAAAGGAGAAAATAATAATTATAAATGAATGAAAGAAATCAATAACCTTCAAACTGAAGACCACACATGATGCCCCAAGTTAAATTGGTCCATCGATAGAATGCACAGATGGTCAGATGAGAAGTCAGATAAACGCAAACAGAAACCACTTATTACAAACGAAATAACAACAAAATGGGATGAAACATGGTTTTTAATATGATCATTGTAATTGTGGTTCAATTGGTGTACGTAGCGGTGCCCATTTCTTCTGAACCGGAACTCGAATCTTTTAGGCCAATAACGACGTCGCCGGTGAGTTTAAATATAATTTTGCGGACTATTAATTAATAGAAAAAAAGCTGCTTTTTCTGAACAAAGTTTGCCATCGTTTAACCGATAAATTCTCCGCGATTTAAATACTATTTGTGTTCATTTCCACACTCGTGAAAATTTATGAATTTATTGCTGTAAAATCATTGCGTTATTTTATTTGAGAATTATTTATCTGCTGAAAAATGGGTTTCCTTATTATTTAATTGATGAAGATACGCACCAGGAAAATAAAGTAAAGGAAATTCAAGTGCTAAAGTTCTTTTAAGTCTTTCTTTATCTTTCATTTTACACGAGAATGTAAATAATCGTTGGCTACTGAACGGCAATAACAGCTTTTATCCTGAGAATTCCATTCCTTGTTTAAGAATTAAATAAATATTTAGCATACTTTTCACATAAATAATAATTTTCTTTAATAAGAAATGTTTTATGGAAATTTTAAAATTAACTTTTTGTTTTTACAACTTTAATCCCATTCTCATTTATTATTTGAGGTCATTCGCAAAGAAGAGAAACTCTGAGAGTGGAAAAGTTAAAAAGACTTGGCAAAGAAACATCATAAAAACTAAATTAATTCCTTTGCGAACCCTTTAAGAGCTAAAATGCTGCAGCGAAATGACCCAACTCTGTGCTGCCTTAATTAATCTACGACCTTATCCCACATCTTTACACGGAATGGATTTCCCAGTTATAGGAATTAATAAAAGGCTTCTTTTTATTAGAACATAGAGCCTGCCTTATTATCGATCGCCGAAAGACTCAGAGCTTTGGAACACGTGTACTCCCTGAGATTTGCGGCGCCGAGATGGGAGCTAACGGCAGAAAGTCAAAACCGAAAACTGGAGGCGTTGGAGTCCAAAATCTCAAGGATAGAAACCCTCTTGGAGTTAAAAATAGATAAATTAACTGAGGTAAGAACTGCAATTACTGTTATTAAATCCACGTGAAGATTATGGGAACGTGTGTGTCCTAAAAAGGCGCTCTTTTCCGTTCAAATTCAGGGCCTGACATCGAAGACACTGAAAGAAGAACTGTCAAAAGAACAACTCAGCCGGAAGATCGATACAGTTTACGAAAGACTCAATCACAGGATGAGTTATATGGAGTCTCGCATTGAAAATAATATAGTCAAGCAATTGGTGAGGGTGTAGAGAAACTAAACGAATTTCCACCGTTTCTCTAAAAATGACTGTTATGCTTTTTCGCAGACCAATCTGGACGCGAGCCTCAACAGAATTAGTCAGCAAATAGAGCCGGTCGAGAAAAGTGTCAACGAAATTGAAGGCGACCTTTTGGAAATATCGAACAATATCGAAGAAATTAAAAATTTCGTGAACAGTTTCAATACCACGCTAAACAATCAGCAAAACGACAATATTTTCAGGAACATCAGCGACGAAAACATCAAAAAAGTAGAAAAAAATATTCTAAATCAGTTCAACAATTTTGCTCTCAAGGTTTGTCCAAAAGCATAATCACATTTAAATTGACAGTGCCTTTATTAAATGTAAAACATTTCAGATATCCGACATGTACAATGAAATGACTCGAAGGGGTAAATCCAGCGAAGAATTGCTAAAAAATTCCGTGAACGTGTTCAACATCACCAGGAAGGATCTTCAAGACAGTATTCAAGTGCTCAAATCTCACAGGAAGCATTCATGCCAAAGCATGCCCGAAGGTTGATACGTCATTTTTGTACAAAACGTCCTCAGCAACCGAACTTTTCCTTCTACGAAATGTTTCCAGATGCTTACGACTATCTCATGGAGAAAATTGACACGATGACGCGCAAAAACGAGGGGAATTATCAGCGCCTTGACAATACCATTGAAAGACTGCACGAAAAACAGGAGCTGTACCAAGAAAGCTGTCACAGGCTGCAACTGAATGAGCCTCAGATTGAAAACAGAATTGGGCAAATTTTGGAAAAAATTTTAGATTCCATTGACAACAGGTCCGCCTCTACCGGATGCTGCGGTGCTCCTGTTTAATATTTTCAGGCAAAAATATGCTGCTTTTTTTTTCTAGAACTTACACCACAGATAAAAACTATGACACCATTCTGGAAAGGCTTAAGAGCCATCATACCCATGTCATCAGGTCTGTTGGACATACAACCAGTGCAGTTATCAAATTAAGTGAGCAGATCAGTAATGACTTCAAAGCCCTTTACTACGACGTTGCGGTGAACAATCCCACCACAGACAAAATCGACGTAATTATAGGAAGTCTAAAGGTGCCTTTTCCTAAGCTGAATCTATACTTTTTCATGAAACCTCATATTAATTTTCATTTTTTTACAATTTCAGCAACTTCAGGAGCAATTCTTTGAACTTAATTTAACACTGACTTACACAAATCAATTATCACCGTCACATTTACAAACACAGGAAGTGTTGAATACAACAGCTACAATTCTGACACTAATGCAAAATCTCAATGAAAATATTAACACCATAATTGACAAGCTAAATCATTATTACAGATCATTTCCAGAAACATTTGACTCAGATGACAAAGCAAGTGCCATTGATAATTTTTCAAAAAAAATCCTCAACATTTTCAACATGACTGAAGACGAACTTTACAAAAACTCAGCCAAAGAAAGTAGTGGCTTAAATCTGAAGACTGAAGATGACACTCTTAATAAAAATGAAAATGATGATTTTGACCTGGGGCCATTTCCTCAAAATGAAGATGACTTTTTACAGGAAAAAGAATTAGAGTAGAAAGGTGCTTCTGAATTTATTTTAAACATGTCTTTCAAACTAAATCTGACCTTAAAACTTTTAGCTGTTGTCTAGAAAAATTTGATATTTTATCATAGCTTTTTATACTGAATTCAATAAAAGTGTTAATATTCAAAGGAATTTGTGTGGGTCTCTTTATCGAGAATTTCCTGAATTTTCACACTTCCAGAATTTTTTTAACTACTGCAAAATAATTTTATTTCTTGAATTTCAAGGCTTATATAAATAATATTATTCAAAATACTTTTATGAAAATTACAGTCTCACAGTTTTACCTCTATTTTTGCTGAATTTTGGAAAATAGTTTGTGCCTTATGAGTGAGTTGAGCAAAGCATGAACTTAATCCTGCCAATTTTTGCCTGGCAGAGTAAACAAAATCTGGTTCTTCAGCATCTAAATCACCTACAAAGAAAAACAAAACCTTTACTATCCTCATAAATCCCAATATATATATCAGTAATGTGTTACAAAACTTGCATTGAATAGTAATGTTACAAAAAACAGTTGAATTTTTCTTGTAATTAAGGGGAAAAGGCACAGAATAAAAGTAATTTTTTATTGAACCTCTGTCTTTAATTCTATTCCAAAAATTTCAATGACACTTAATATATAAAAAATCAATTTAAAATTGCAAAACATTAAATTGTTTGATTTCAATGTTTTAAAAGAACACATAAAAACCTAGCGACTTGAGTTCATATAATTATAGGCAGCTCAATAATAACCATTGCTGAAATATTATGTTCGGAAGTTAATGGTGATAAAAAAACATTGATATTAATGTTCGGAAAAATACCGAAAATACCATGTAAAGACATTTAATATATGAAACGTCAATAGTGATTTTCTTAACGTTCACAATAATTTTAACAGCAGCAATCCTTTAATTCACGCGGGTAATTAAACATAAAAAAACTTTAAGCTTAGTTTCTTACCTATAAGTAAGTCCAAATCGACAAAATTTTTGTCAAATTCTTTTTCCAAAATTTCTAGCCATCGAAAGCTCACAATCGTAACCGCCATTTTGGACAGCTAAAGGGAAAAACCTTCCTTTGATAGTTTCGAGGTCATTTCTGATGGCTTTGCCCGCCGCAAAATCCGCCAATTTTCAAATTTTATCAAAAATTAAAATAACAAATCCTTTTATTTGCTTTATTATTAAAAGATTTATGCATCCTTGAACCACTAAATTCCAAGAAAATTTAGTTTCATAAAACCCAAAAATTGTTTTAAATATTTTTATTTTAATCTAATGCCGGTCTGAAGAAACTGTATGATTAACTTTATCTCAGAAACTTTTTGGTTTACTTCAATTATTAAGCAATTACTAAATTATATGCGTTTAAAAAGTTTAACCAATTTTCAAAACTGTTTTATTAAAAATTAATTATATTCATAGATATTTTAAACTTTTAACGTATATTTTAGTTTTATTTGAAGAGATTAATTAAAAGTCAGATATATGTATATATGTATATTATAAATATAATTATCAACACATATTTTAAAATAATGTAATTTACAAATAGAATGCACATAATTACTAAGTTAACATAAAAAAGTTTCACTTGCTTGCGCTCAATCTCTGAAATTAGGTAGTCGCCTTATCCCGCATTCCCCTCTTGTTTCTTCTTCATCGTTTCCGAATCAAACCATTTCCTTATTTCCTTTACGGGACATGTAGCTTCTTTAAAAGATTAAAATTAAAAAACCAAAATAATCCCATAATTTACTGTCAGATATAACAAACGGAATAAAGCCAATAAATTAAAACTAAATTTAATTATTAATAAATTTTTACTTCAATAAAGTGTAGCACTTTAAACATAATTATCAGACAACAAAGCATAAATTATTTCACCAATAAATTGTCCTCAATATTAATTTTCCAGTTTTCCCAAAAGCAGCTGAAATTCAAAAGCAAAAAATCGAATCAACTACTTGATTCCTTGACGGAAGAAAGTACAAATTTAAAGTCAGTCTTACATAATGAATGCTGAAATCGTTTTATTTTAATTGCGCTTTCACGTGATTTAGCAGTTCATAATAAGAAAGAGCATTTTCTGCTTTATCGGTGATAAAATACGGAACCAATACATTTGGCTCCGTTATTATTTTGATTATTGCGGGCCAAGGCTTCTCCGCTTGCAAAAAGTTAATGAAATGCCTCAACTTTTCGCTCTCGTCGGTTTCTAATTCAGGAAGATCGACCTTGAAAGAAACATAATAAAAACCATTACTAACTGAGCTTTTCAAAGGTAGAAATTTGAGGACTAAAATCCTTCAACGGATGTTTGTCTCAAAGGAAATTTTAAACTCCTCTAAACGGCCCAAAACAAATAAAAGATCAGATCAATCAGATTTACTCACCATGTCCTTATTAATTTGCTTAATATCTCTAACATCGAATATATTAATAAGGAATTCAGTGCTGATATTCTTTCCAACTATTAAATAAATGACCTCGGGAGTATCCATTACATATGCTCCTCTTGAATCTAAGTGTTCACTGGAAAGGGGTAGTCTTGCCGGTTGTGCAACAGGTTTATCCTCGAATTCCACTCCCGTCTAAATGTAAACAACAAATGGTTAAAAACACCAATTTTTATTAAATGGAAAATATTTGACCGGAGAATAACTTACTTCGTCGTCCAAATGAGTGACATGATAAAAATCTGGATGGATTAACTGTATTAAGTCCCGAAGTGGTAATGTCTTCATTTGTGACATGGCATACACCCTATCATCCAGTCTTGTGCTTTGACCCGTTCGAAAAGCGGTCTGAAAAAAAAACTTATCAGTGCCACTTAAAAAAAAAACTTAAAACCGAAAAACAGATCTAAGAACTCACCGATTTTAATAAAGCTAAAATATAAAGTGGTATAAGAGCAAGGTTAATAGGTGCTAAAATAGTATTTTGTCCACCAGACGTTTCTACTAATTTATAGGCTGACAAAATATCTATTGCCGCATTAATAAAAGCCTCTCTCGCATCCAGCAGAGTGGACTTCAAAGATCGATCTACGGCTGAAATTCAAATAAATTATGAAAAATCAATTACTTCCTTTTAAAAAATCAAAAAAGGTTATGATTCTTACCCATTTTTCCCAAAAGGCCAATTATAGCTTGTTGATCTGCCGAAGTTAAGATGTCCGAAAGATTCGATGAGACGGGGAGACATAACGTGTGTACCCGAATTTTTCTTTCACCTAAAATACAGAAAGTTTTATTTTTTTTTACTGTCTTCTAAAAGTTGAGAATAACATTTCCATTCATAAGTACTCTTATCGGTACTTTGAGTATTTATCATAAGTACTCAATTTAACCCTATGATCACTGCAAAAGAATTGTAAGAGAAAGATAAGAAATAATAATAACCAGTAAATGCTCATCAATTTCAGGTGCTCTGATTTGTATAACTGCGTTCAGGAAATATTAATGACAAAATTAAGAAGGATTTATGATTTTCATTCTGAATACCTTTAGCAGAAGTGTATAAAACTGCCGCTTGAAAGCAAACAGTTTGAAGTTCAAATAAATTATCTTCTATAGCAATCTGCATTCCAAAACCTGCATCGGGATTGACGTTTGGCAAGCTTAATAAATCGGTGCTTCTAACAAAGAAGTTCCCGTGAAAAGTGTGTATGGAAAGACCCCTAAAATTATAACAATATTCATTGAATTAGAGCTTTGAGCCATTATTGGGCAGTAACTATCGACTTTTTTCTTCTAAATTTTTGCTATTCCTGTCATTCTTTTCCAGTCCATTAAAGCAAAAGTTTTGAAGAAAAAAATCAAGCAATAAAATAGATATAATTATGTGATTAATACTGTCTTCTATTGTAAAGGAAAAACCGACTGATAAAATTTGAGTCCTTGTAATAATTTTCGAACTAACCTCGAGCATCTCACTCTCATTACGGCCTCAAAGCCGATTTTTCTCGTTATGTATCTTCTTAGAGCCCTCGCTAAACGTTCGTTACTTTCGGGATTAATTTTTCTAAATAGAGGGAAATGATATATACATCCACCAGAAAACTGAGAGACTCCACCTAAAACAAGAGCAGGCGTTTATAAGCGTGAAAGCGATTACATAATGCTAAAAGTCTAAAACTAAATACGTAATAAATAAAAAAAAATACCCAAAGTAGCCAGGTCCGAATATTGCGAGCTGACTAAAAATAAATCCACCGAAATCTGCTGCGTCGAACAATCCAAAGATAACCTTTTATAAAAGTCAGTCTGAGGATCTAAATGACGGACATCTCTAGAGGACCTTTGATTTGGATCCTCACGAGGGCTCAAAGCTCCGGGACCTTTGTTGGGCAAACAACTCTGGAATACGGTTATTCTGCCGCCAGTGGGAGACTGAAATTAATTAAACAAATATTAAATTTTTATAAGTCATTAAATCATGCTTCCAAAAAATATTTAACAAAAGCAATTTTACAACAAACGTACCATTAACTTGTAGGCTGCCTGAAGAGCAGGACCAAGAGCGGAATCTGTATCGAAAGATTCCATGTATTTTTTTGGAATTTCTTGCAATAAATCTTTAATAAGTTGCCTATTTTCATTTAAATTAACTAAAAGAGTGTCAGGTGTTGGTAAAAACACATCTGTAAAAATAATTAAAATACAAAATATTATTTAGAAAACTCAAATTCAATCAAATACAAACAAGTGACCAAAAAGTAATTTTTTTTTAATAATCACAATTCTAATTTAGTAACTAATCGAGTTTACACTCAAACAGGATTAATTACTGATATTAAATTAGTAAGAAATTACAACAAAAGCATACCATCAATATCAGTGACTACCATTTCGTGTGCTTGATTGTAATTCTCGGCTATAGAAAAGAAATGAATGGCAGAGTCAAAGAGTATGAAACCTATTTGAGTTCTCGTATCGCCAGGAATGTTATCTAATTCTTCTAACAAAACAGTACAAAGGGTTTCTAGGTATCCACTATCGCAACCCCAACGGGAAACATCCAACACGAACAGATATATTGCTGGCTGAGGCGGTCTCAGCTGGAAATAAAAGGTTTTTACCACCAGTTAAGCAGTCTTAAAAAAGCACAAGACGAGCGCTGCCTCTGCTCACCATATACTCCGACGGCGCTATGAATTCAATCGTTGAATTTTTTATTTCAGGTCTCCTAGATGGATCTCCATAGGTTTTCGACACGGGATCGTACTGAAATTCATCTGGTAACTCGTTAACGCGAAAGCATAAATTGCATTTCCAACGTTTATTGTCGACAAAATATACAAACGGATTTATGTACGTTCTAAAAAAAAATTAAATTCGTGATAATTACGCTATTGATTTAAAAAAAAAAACACAGCTCAAGGGGCCATCCCAACTCACCTACAAGCCCTACACCTAACTATTGTAGAAGATTGAATTAAAGCCAATTGCTTTAAATCTCTGAATGGATGAATCAAAATTCCTAAGGGCAGTCTTGACTTTTGTAGCAAGCTATTAGTTTCAGGTATTTTGTTCAAAGTGCAACAGAAAATTCTAAAAAAAAATGGAAAATTACAAAAATAATTCTGCATCCTTTTTAAATAGAAAATAAATAAATAATCCACTTACTCAGGACTACAATTGACATTATCCATGAACTCTTGATGTAATCTAATTGGAGGTGGTGTGACCTTCCCAGGAGGTAAAATGTTTCTGCACTGCAGCAAATCTATGGTTTCTACACCCTGCAGAGAAAATATTTATGGTTCATTTAAAATTTTAACTGAAAGCACTAGAAAATATTAATACACTGAAATTTTTTATTCCATTCATTAATTCATTATTTAATGTGTAGAAGAAAAGAAAAAATGTAAAAAGCATACATTTATTTTTTAAGTTGCTTAATCTTATTTACAAGCACAAACATTTGCTTTTCTGATCAGGTGGTGTTGATGTCAGATACTGTTTTGGATTTCAAAATGACTTCTGCTTATTTTTTAGATTTATTTATTAAAAAACTGTACCCATACCCAAAGTTTATTAAATCCCTGCTGTGTCACAGACATTCTTCCCATTCCTCTGTTCAGAGAATCCATTTCCATCTGTTTTACACTCCCATATGAATTTCCTGGTGTGGGATATCCATGTAATGAGTTGTATTGATGAGGCACACTTAAGGGTGGAGGAGCTCCACACATTTGTTGTGGTAGTGGTGATGGTCCCAAATTTTTGCTATTTTGAAGTTGATTGGTTGGAGTTCCATAGGGAGAATTTGAACTTTGTTGTTTTTCACTAGAGGGTGGCATGCTGGCCACAGTTGATTTTCTAATTGCTGCTGGATTTACTCTTGCAGATAATGGTTGATACCCATGGGGGATTTTTTGAAAGCCAGACTGCAATGATGTGGACTGTGAATTGGGCGGTAGGACTGACTGGGAGCTACTTGGGAATTGAAGTTGGTTTGGTTGAGGACCTTGAGCAAGACTGTGGTGAAGTGGTGAAGGCTTCACTTCTTGTGAAGCAGCTGGAGGTGGTGGAGCCATATAATTAGAATAGGGCAAATTTGGAGCTAAATTCTTATTATAAGGTGATGATTTAGGAGGTAAACTTGAGGATACAGGAGGTCCATAAAGAGGTTTGTTGTTTTGTGATGACATGGTTGGAGGACCTGAAGATGCAGATATGCCTGAATGCTGAGCACCAAGAGGGTATGTTTGTGGAGGCAAACCAGCCTGTGAGATACTGCTTGGCTGCCCAGATAACCCAAAACCCATATTTGCCTTATTCCCCATTGCAAGTGGAGGTTTATTAATGTTTTGAAGTGGAGGTTTATTAATATTTTGAACAGAATTCAGACTGGGTGACATTTGGTGAAGAGGAAAAGTTTGGCCAACTTTTGAAATTGGTGGATCTTGTTGATTCATAGAAGAAAAATTCTGAGAAAGCTTGGTATTGCTTTCAGGAAAATTTAGATTCGGTCTACTTGTTGGGGTAGGATGCAAGACTTGAGGTGCTGCCAATGGCTGCTGTGAATCTCCTGCACCAATTGAATAATTACTAATTAAATGACCTGATTCTTGTTGCCAGTTTGAATTTTTTGTAGCTAATGGAACCTGTCCATTGGCTAAGGAAATTGGAGGTTTCTGAACTTGATTGGAATTTAAACTGTAATCCATTCCTGAAGGATATCTCATCTGTGTTTGAGCTTGGGACACAAAATTGGGTTGCTTTGTTGAATTTGAGGAAGAAAACTGTGGAGGAGAACCATTTGCAAGGCCTAGTTGGTTTTTGTCAGCCATGCCAATCTGTACTGAAAAAAAAAATATTAAAATGTGGATTTAAACTTTTAAAGGTAAAATAGTAATTACTAAAATGCTAAATCTATCAATTCACTAATCACAATTTTCAGGTAAGAGCTTATAATCTGAACATTACATGCTCCTAAGCTCTTTCCTCAGAAAACTGAATTTTTTCTGATGTTTAGAGCTGTTTTTTTCACCTTGGCATTTAATGGAAAATTAAGTTGCAGTTAGATACAAATCAAATATTTCAAATAAAACACATGATTCACAAAAATAATTTTAGGGAGCATAAAACATCTTTGTAAATTTGAGCATTTGTTAAAAAAAAACAACTAAAAATAATTGAAGGCTTTTACAAAGCAAAACAAAAATTGGGTATTTTTTCCCGGGGAATCAAATCATACGAAATGGTTCGGTTAATTATTATGTAGAGATGGAAACTATTTATAAAAATTATAGAAAATTAGTATTTTATAAGAATTGGGACCAAGTCATACTCTCTAAATAAAACTACTTCATCTATTTAATCTGAAGGTTTATTTCTAAGAAAATTTGGCACTTCATATAATTGGAAAAACGGGATTAATCATTGATGATTTTCACTTCAGGCCATAAGTTTTATTCTGTGGAGCCTTGCGTTAAAATTTTTAGCAGAACAGAAAAGACATTGCTATAAAATTAACGAATTTTAACAAAATATTAAACAGATGTTTCAATTAAATTTATTTTTTTAAGAAATTAATAAGACAGCTCCAAAGTCGAAGAAAATAACGAAATGGGTCAAATCATTCTCAAAAACAATACTACTTTTTCCATACTACGAAAAAAATATTTTTAACGTATTACTTACTACTAAATAAAAAGTTTACGAAATATTAAGAGCACTTATTCTTAATTTATTAATAATCATTTTATTAGTCAAGAAGGACTTCAAATCTTAAGTCGGCCATTTTGATGACAACCTGAACACGAAATGACGTGGAACCGCCAATATTGAAATGAGCAAAATTTATCGTAGCAAAAGTGTTACCTATATGCTTTATAGGAAACTTCTAAAAGACATTTTCCAACCTGCGCTGCACGGCAGGGGGAGGGAGATGCAAGACTTTTGCAGACGTTGCAAGCAACTAATACCAATATTCAGAAAATTAAAAAAAGACGTAGCTTTCCTAAAAGCTTTAGCTAGAATTAAAAAATATAAAAGCAACGGAATGTAACTCCAGATTATCGTAAATTAAAATGCCCGATGATTGGAGTTTCAACCCTTAATAAGTTCTAGTCCAAGTAAATAAAGATGAATATTTAATGGAATATTAAGGTTAACAAAAATATTTAATAAATAAATGAAAAACACCAAATAAAACTGCCAAATTAAATAATTTTATTATTATTGGAATAAGAACAAAAAAATACAGTTTAAGTTTCAACAATTAACGATTTTTATATTTTTTTCACAGATTTTGTTAAATCTAATGAGCTGAGGAGTTCATTAAGCAATTAGACAGTCAAACTTCATTTGCAAGTAAACAATTTGCAGCTTTTTAAAACATATCTGGTAATTTTCAAATCTGTTAAAAACGCAGCTTTCATCAATCTGCATTAAAATAATAGTTTTCAAATTCAACCTCAGATTAGTGTTCAGTAATGTAAATAAAACTAATATTGATAAAAAGAGCTTACAAAACAATACAATAAAGTAAAGACAAAAAAGTTTTTTTTATTCATTGAAATTCATTCGGATAAAAGTCATTTTTTACAACTGAATTTTTTTTGGAAAATCTAAGCCCATTTATTGTTGTTTGATATTTAAGTAAATAACCAATACTATTTACCAATTTGTACTAAAAAAATGTAAAACTGACAAAAGCAAGCTGTAAAGGCTTCAAAAATTCATAATAATTTGCCCAAATCTTGTACATCGTTTTTTCGTGGAATTTGAACACACTTGTTACCTTTAAAAACCAACCCAATTTGACGAACATACTAAATCCAATAAATACAACAATAATAAGCTTAACTAAAAAGGAGTACAAGTTGCATTATTTAATCTCTTTCCCATTAAATCATCCAATGATTTCTCCATTATCCAAAGATAACTTCACATTTAAGACTACTATCATAAACTTAAACTAATTTGCTATAAAATTACATTACAATCTAAATCCAACCTTTACAACCTTTTATCTATTTTTCTAGCCATCTTTTACAAACAGAACTATGGTGTATTAATATTGGTATAGTTAAATTTTCTCACAATCTAACACTTTACCTTCAGCACATCAAAATTCTTAATAATAAATAAGTGAAAAAAAGGTTTTACAAAAGTCAATGAATCTTTTGGCAACAGTGAAACAGGAAAAAAAAGTAGTATTTCTTTTTCATGATTTGAATGGTGTCCTTAACTTACTTCAAACGATTTGTACTTTGAAAGAACGATTGGAATCATTTTTTCTAGAATATTTTATTAATAACATAAGTGATTGAAGATTTTAAAACCTTAATTTGAGTAGCCAATTATAAAACTAATTAAAATAAAGTACACAACTCAAAAAATTTAGTGCCAATGGGTTGGGTAGAGATTGAAAAGTCTTTATTAAAAAGACAATCACAGTTATTTCAGGTCCGCTGATATATAAAGAGCAGCAAAGTTAGCAAGAAGTTTCATTGAAGAGACTCGACGAATTAACGGTCACGATTAAAACGCCGCTAAAATTTTAAGTTCAATCACAATCATCTGCAAACTTCGTCTAAGCTAAGTTTACAATTCCCAATAACAGAAAAGAGACCAAATACAATATTAAGAAGAAAATAGCAATAAAACAAATGATTAATTAAGATTAAAAACATAAGCTATGATTTTACGTATAAACGAAAGATATTAAAATTTAACACTGAAAGACACAATTTTGTACTAAATAATAAAAAATGGTTTATCAACAAAAACTTACAAAATTAAATTACCATTTGAAGAAATCACAATAAGCAAAATAATATAAATAGAATTTAATAAAACTTGCTAAAACTAATAGTACTATTTTTACTATGTTACTCCCAAGTATTCCATATTATTTTTAAATCAGATTTAAACATTTACATCCATTTACTAAACATAAAAGTAATAGAGTTAAATTAGATTTCTTACTATAATTCATTTCAGCACTCTGTCACAAAGAGTGATCCCCATTCTATTAGAGAATAAGTATCAGTCAAGTTGAATTTAAGACCAAAATAAAGTAAAATCAAAGACTTGGAGTCACAAAAGGACGTGAAATCCATTCTCGATTACTTTTACATTAATATTAACATGATTTACTTTTCCGATTAAAAAAAATATGGCTATAATTATCTAAATTTTAGGAATTAAACCACTAACAGTGGATGGGATAACTAACACTCATTCAATCATTTTTAGACACAAATTCAAGACCCACTACTTTAAAAACATCTTAAGAATATTATTATACATTAAAAACTACTTAATAATAAAATCGAGTTGAATACAGAATTCGACAGTAAACAAAGAGAATTTTGGACCGTAAAATCAAAATTTATGAAGATCTTATGTAAAACGTTTTTAGATTTTATGAGATTCCCCCAAAAATTTGATACACTATTTAAAACATAATATTATTTGTATATAAAAGTTATTGAAATTTTCACTGAATATTTAAGAAAAATTTTTAAAAAACCAGTTGCATTCTTCTGCGGTGCCAACCCCAATTAATTTATGCATTATAAATGCATTAAATAAATATAATGTCACATTACATTTTGGGCCAATAAAGCCAAGCCTGACTGACCTAAAATAAATTATTATACTGCAAACTCATCAATTCTTTAAATTGTTTGTAAAACTTCAAATGCAGACTATTTTTAATTCTGAGCATTTAATTGCTTTAATTTTGGGCTTAAATTTGAATTATATTTCCCTAAAAATTGTAAAATGGCTTGGGCTGAATTTTAAACTAAATTTTTACAAACAATATTGATGATGAAGTGAGAGTGAATGCACACATTCACTTCTTTTCAGTAAGAAGAGTTAGTCCTTAATTGTAGAACCTTTAACCAAAGCCTCTGTTTAATCATTATTATGGAAGAAAATTATTTTTTAATTCACACTAATATTATTTTAACAATCACACTAGCCTATAACTTAGTATCTAGTATTAGAGCCTCTCTTAATAGTCACATTGATCCCAATTCTATAATTTGGGGCATGTAAAATTTAATACTTTTTCCTTTCTAGTTAATAATCTCTTTGCTTATGCAGACAGCATAATAATTTTCTCCAACGACCCCTCGGGTGTAATTTTTTTGTTTTTAATTTGCAATAATTATTACTTTTATGATTATTATTATTGTTCTTTAGCATTTTTCTCCTAGATAAAGCACAGACAATTGCATTATCAAATGCATCCTTTAACTGCTTCTGAGTTAATGCTGATGTTTCAATGTATCCTTTTGCTCCCACACAATGAGCCAATGCTTTTGCTTGCTGTTCAGTCACAGGTACCTCATGGTTGGCTGCAAAAAGAAAATATTTTAATTATTATGAAAAACTACTTTTAGAGAGCTCCTCATTAAAAACTTAATATGAAAGTTGATATTTCTTTTGCAAATCATAATTCCAATAAAATGATCATTGCTGTCATAATGATTCCAATTACCTGCTAATTGATTCAATAACCTAACATCTCCTTTTCTGTCAGACTGTGTTCCCACTAAGATCATGGGTGCCTCAGGCCAATGCTTTCTAATTTCTGGAACCCATTTTTTTTGCACATTTAAAAAACTTTTTGGACTAATAACAGAAAAGCAGACCAAAAACACATCTGTTTCTGGGTAACAAAGTGTCCTAATTGAATCAAAATCATCCTGAAAAAAAAAGAACAACAAATTAGAAGATAGAGTGTAATAAATAAATACCATTAGGTTTGGACAAAAAAAGAAAAGACCTTGAGAACTTAAGTTCAACCATTTGCCAAATGTTTTTTTATGACAATTTACTGATTTAAATATGGCTCAAATTTTATTTAAATTTTAGGGAAAATGTTTTTATTAACAATATTTTTCACTAAAATTATCAAATATGAATACAAAACTTTCATTTTGTTCCCAAAATATTTTATTTAATTTACTGTTTATCAGTTTTTAATTATAACTCGAACTGCATTTATGTCAGTGTTTCATCTTGATAAGTTTTTAGTTACACAACATAGGATTTAGGCCATGTAACTGAATTAATAAATTTTGCAAAGCACATCTCACTTTTTGCAATAAATTTTAATTTGCTTCCTACATGTATTTCATGAAAGCTAATGATCAGGAAGTTTACCTTAAAATCAATGACATTATTTAAATTATCTTTCACCAGTCAACCTTAAGTGCTCACAGGAATTCAAACTCTGGGGAATAATTGAGCCAGTCCATTAAAACAAAAGAGAATACCATTAACATTTTTCAAAAATACTTTTGTTTATTTGACATACCTGTCCTGCTGTATCACAGAGTTGCACACTTACTGGTTGGTTGTCAACCATAACTACCACTGGAAAAAAATTAATTCAATAGTAATTTCAGCAAATTTCTTATCAAAATTTTGATGAAACTCAAAAATAGGGTTATAATTATTTATTAAGAATGTGATTCAAAAAGTAAATTCTAAAAAGTTTACTTTGACTTATTTTATCCATAGGAATGACCTTTGTCTCTTCTATTTCGTAAACAAAGAAAAATTTTAATTTTAAAGCCAATAAAAAATTATTATATCATTTTAGAGTAATATTGATTCTTACCGTTGTAATTATCATAAGCAGTAGGAACATAATCCACTGGAAAATCATTTGTAGAGTAACTCACAACCAAGGACGTTTTTCCTACCTGCCCGTCCCCGACCAAAACACATTTTATTTTGTTTTGATTTTCACGAACTATTTCTGTTTTTTTCTGAGGTAATAAGGAATTTTCACAACCTACTGATGATGGCGGCATCATAATATTTTAAATTAAAACCGAAAATCTGAAAGACTTTATATAATTTCAAAAATAAATTTACTTCCTATATCAAATCCCCATTTCTGGACACTGCCTTTACGTTATTGACATGTATAAATATCGTGATTCGATTTGTAATCGACTTGTTGCCGCAGTACAATATTGTTTTTCATGATTACTTTACATTAGGCTTTTCCAATCGCAAGAATTTCTTGGATTATAAGAAATGACAGTCGAAAAAGAGAAGTCATAATAAATGTTTAAGCAAATATTGTAGGGAATCATGCCAGAGCAATCCCGGGAGATAAAAAAAGCATTCGTGCCAAGAGTCACACAGGTAGATTCAATTACAATTCAGTGCACTGTCATAATTTGAATGGATAAAAATAAAATACTGGGAAAAATAATTTTTGTAGCGCAGTATTTTATTGCAGAGGATCCGAGAATATAAAGTTGCATATGCTCGAAAAGTTCATATAAGCAGTATTTAAATTTTTACTGTAAAATTAATAAAATTTTTTTTAATTCCAGTTGGATGCAAATGAATTTGACAAAGAAATACACAATGTTCTTGTTTCTCAGTTAATGGAAATCAGTAAATATTGCAAACCTGGAGCCTTAAATAATGTAAAACATGAAATTAATTTGATATTAGACTTATTAATTTTTTATTATTCTGTGATAAAGAAAAATGCCACATTCGGCCAAGAACTTCTTCAACTTCAATATAAGTATTTATTACCTAAATATAAACTGGCTTTGTATGCCCTAATTAAATACATATTTCCATATCTCAGTAACAAATATGAAGACAGTATGGGCAGAGTACAAAATACTTCAGTAAGTAATGTCACAAATTTAAAATTAGAGAACCAACAGATTACAATTTTGACATATGCATTCCAATTTCAAAAATTAAAAAAATATTTTTTTCAGATAAAAACTTTTTGTGAAAAGTTAGAAGTCATCAGTAAAATATGCAGCCTTCTAAATTTTTTAATTTTTTTAAGAGAAGGGGAATATCCTACTGTTCTTGACAGATTATTGAAATTAAAATATTCCCCTGTAAGTAAATTAAACCCAAGAGTTGGATATAATTACATGACTAGAGAATTATTGTGGCATGGATTCATGGTAAGAATGTTTACTTTTAAGGTAACTACCAAAAAAATATTACTTTTAAGATAACTGAATATTTTGTTGTAGGAATTATTAATGCATGTATTGCCTTTTATAAATTTTACAACAATAAAGGGAAGAATGAAAAGATTTTACTTCAGCAAATCATCTACCAAAAGTTTAAAAAAAATAAATTATAATTGTGATACAAAATGTGTGATCTGTGATGAATTTCCAAACAGCCCATGCCTTATATCTAAATATTGTCCCCATGTAGCCTGCTATTATTGTATTAAGGTAGGTTTCATTATCATGTCACTATTTCACACAGTTAACCTGCTGTTGTTTCTACTATCATTTCAACTTTTCTTTTTACAGAGCAATCTTTTAGCAGATAAAAAATTTATGTGTCCACTTTGTGGGGAAATCAATATGGCAGATGAAACTATAACATATTTTGTCAGCTTGACTCTCACTGGAATCTATCTGTTGATTAGAATAATCAATGAATTATTATTATTTTAAATTAAAATATACAAATTTTTTCCTCATTTATATTATTTTTTAACAGCGCCCAAAATTTTTCCATAATTGTTATTAAAAGTTTTAAGAAAAGGTGCGGGCTAGAACCTGAAATTTAGGAACGCATTGTCGAAACGAAAATTATATAAAAACAATTGTTGTATATTCGCTCTTATATTTTTAAAATTACAGTATTTAAAAAAATTAACTTTTCAAAATTTTTCAAACTTTTTCCTGTACTCCCAAA